>JAPYZS010000720.1:0-32922 GCA_030522925.1 Trissolcus japonicus
TATATATATATATATATATATATAACATTACTATAAAATATATTTCATCATTTTTAAGCTTGATAAACGACAGCTTAAAAATGCGAACTATTTTATTATTTTTGAATCGTTAGTTTTTATCCTATTGTCACGATCGGAAACTTCTGTTACATTCAATGAGAATCCGAAATTCAGTTGCGCGATATTACAATCTGATTTTTGAAATCGCTTCAGTTGAATCGAGATGGATCAATAAAAAAAAAAATCAACTGCATGAACAGCCTTATCATGACATCATCAAATTGATCATTCGCACTTTTTTTTATTAATCCGTCGCAAAGTTTGATAACACATATCCGACCGTTGATTAGTTCTCGCTTATTCTAAAATATATAAATAAAATAAAAAACGATACATATACTCGTCAGAGCTAGGCACTTTAAGAAAGGCACCTTAAAACTAGCATTTTTATTCGTTATCGAAAATCATATAAAAGATTTTCTCCCTCCATTCCATAGGAACACTTTTATCTTCATCGGCTTCCTTTCTCTTTCTTTCTCGCTCTACACGTCTCTTTATTGGCCTTAACAGATACGGTGGTTTTCTAGACAGAATTGCCTTAATCGTCCTCGATAGTTATGACATCACCTTCTGTGACTTTGCTCGCGGAGGCGCTGTTGTTTTTCGATGCCGCAGCGACGAACTTGTCCAGCAGGCTGACCCGCGGCGATTTTGGCAGCTGTTCCCCTCTGGGCACCGAGATCAGAGTCGCGCGCTTCACCGGCTTCTGCTGTCCCGGCGACGGCGTGCTCTTCAGCTCCTGCAACTGTTTCTTCATCTCTTCGTGGGTTATATTTTTTGCAAACTGTGTGATCAGCGGGAAATTTTTCTTCTCCTCTGTGTCCTCCTTGTGCGCAAGTTCCGGCCGGCGTTTTGGCGTCAAAACGTACGTCCACTTGTTCGGCATCTCGAGTTTTTCATCGCCAAGGTACTGCTTGCGAATGTCCTCTGATACGTACCAGCACAGCTTTTGGAACATCGGGCCTTCGTCCGGACAAGCCATCCAGTTAGCAAGCTCGCGCAACTTGCAGAAAAAGCTACGCTTCGAGACGCACTGTTTATTGCTCTTTTCTCGTTTCAAGAATTCGATGAATTCTTTGGCAAGGTCGTGCCGGTTATTGTTGTTGCCATGCAGGAGACGAATCATGTGAGGTATGGCTTCGTCCGGAACCTCCTTCTTCTTTGCACCACGCGATGATTTCTCCTCGCTGTTTGGCACGGATGATAGGTTCTCACTGGCGTGCCGATTATCGACGTCGGGCGCCGCGTTAATGTTTATTGGTGTCTCGCATACCCAGGCCTGTCGAGCTGTTAGCAGCTGCATTATTCGGCGTGACGCTGAATAGATTGTTAATCAATTAAATTACTTCGTTTCAATATAATCATTCAATCTTTTTACACAAAAATATTTTCATTTTTCATATATTTATAACCAGTTCGGTTTACATTAGAACTCGTCAATTCTGTTAATTTTTTTTTCTCTTATCATTTCATTGAGACGTTTGATATCTTTTCTAATTTCCTTTTTTCAATTTTCTCATGCACCACATTTTTATCAAGGGAAAAAAAACTGTTTTGAAGAAGTTAATCAAAAGCGATCATTTTTCCCCTCTGATTTTCTTTATATTTCATAGAAGTGACTTTCAAATCAGTTTAGATTAAACGACAAGAAAAAAAAACTTCTATTGAATAATTCAGGCACCATCAATCATCTTGATAAATAAACCGAGCAAAAAAAAAAAAAGTATAACTGTGACTTACTGGATTCTGGTAAAGTCCCGTGTTCATTTGTCCAAATGCATCCGATCACTTTCGGTTTGAGCTTTAATGTTTTTTCATTTCTCTCTGCCTCGAATTCATCGCCGAGAACTTTGAGCTTGAATTTCTGCGTCTCTGGCGACTGAAAATGAAAGATTATTTTTACGATAAAAATGTTGATGAAAAAGTAGATTAAAAACGATACGGTATCAATAATTATGAGCGAATAACGATGAAATAACGAAACGACAATTACCATATCCTCCTCCTCTTCCTCGTCCTCCCGCACTTCTTCATCAGACAAATAGCTGAAAAAGATGGGAGAGCATTATCGACCATACATAATTATTATTTGCGCGCAACTGAAACAGGAAAAGTTACTAACCCGTGGGGAACCATAAACTCGTTATCCACATCATATTCGTTTTCTTCCGGATTATTCTCCTCATCTTTGTCTTTTTCGTCGTCCGAGCCATGAAGCGACTCTCCGGGCTCTTCTTCTTCCCATTCATCATCCGAGTCTATTTCGTAGTCAAACCATTTCTGTAACGAATTACAAACACGATTATCCTCTGCTCGACTTAAGCGTTAAAAAACATTATTATCATTGTTTGATTTTAATTTGTTTCAAATTGACAAAAATCAGTTAATACATTTCTCGTGATTGATATATAGTTTATGCATATCTTTTCCACGATAATTTTAAAATTATACCAACAGGTAGGACTCATCATGAAGTTCATCTATTATATTAAAAAAAAAATTTTAAACAAATTTGTAATTGCAAAAAAAAAAAAAAAACAAGAACATTTGTTTCAATTTCTTAAATTGAACGTGTAGAAAATCGACTCCTTAACGTTTGTGAAAAAATGGGTTAATGAGTGATAATTATCGTTGATTATTTGAGTGAATGCTGCCTGTGGCGTCAATTTTCGAATCGAATTTCTAGTCGAGTTGCGACTCAGAAACGCATAAAATCTTTCATACAACTATTGTCCTGATTATGTTGATGAGAGTCGGACGGAGACTGCCATGAATAAGCGGACGGACGTTGGTATCAGTTACTTCCTTGACAAGCGATATCTCGAACGTCAACCTCCACGTGTTGGCTAAAGTTTTGATTTTCTCGTTAGTCACGAAACAATGGCCGAGACGATCGTTAGCCTGGGCTTTTGTTGCGTCCGAAGATCTCTCTCGCAACATTTGTCATAATCATAAATTACCAAAACTTGTTCTATTCAGATCAACAACAAAATTTAATTCAAAGAAAGAAAATAATAAATGTGTTTAAAAACAAGCAACTGGACGGGAAATTGGCCGGTGGAAAGTAAAATCTCACGGGGACTAGGTTGGCTCGGTTAATTCAAGTCCCGAGAATCACTCGGCGAGGCTCCGCGAAAACGTCAATAAATTTTCCGCTCGCTCTTCTTATATCGTTCCACGGCGCTGAACCTCTTTGTCCGATAAATCAAAGTCGATTTCATCCTTGCACGAGTATCCATTACGAGACGTACGCGAGACATTAATTTATCATTGAGAGAGAAATGTAATCACCGGGATCGATGCCGCTCGATTCATCGCGCAAAAATTAAGAAATAAGACACACTTTGTTGCCAACAGCATTTACATACCCCTGGGCCAGCTTTGCTCACAATTAAAAATGCACATACAAATTGAGACGTGCGCTGAAAATCACTTACGAAAATCCTTTTATTATACCGCATCCACATATAAAAAAAATGGTTAATTTTTTTTTGTGAATTCATTATGCTCCAAAATTAGTCGTCCTTTCAGCGCTTTTATAAATCTATTTAAAGGAAAAAGATAATTTGATGAAAATTCGCAAAAATAATTTGATGAAAATTAATCTAAAATGTAAGATTGCATTTTTAAAAAAAAAAGAGAATAAATGCTGATTAGATTTTGTTACATTTCATGCGTCAAATTTGCAGTTAAAAAAATGGTCTGACGCAAAATGAATCATATTTATGTGACGATGAAAAAAAAGAAGCCCTATGAAAACATCAAAACAGAAGCGATAAGTGACACACGATGACAACAACAAAGATTGCGGTGCAGATCGATTATTAAAAGCGTGTTATGCGCCGGGCCATCTGTATCAGACATTATATGCCCCATTGAGATTAAGCCTATATAGCTTCTTAGCGCGCGTTCAAGATTACACTCGGGTCGTTAAAAATATCTATGTAGTTAAATTCAACAAAACAAAAAAAAAAGAAATAAATCTGCAAATTCGTAATTACCGTCGAATTATTATGTAACGTTACCAATACACGCTCACGCAATTCGCATAATTAACGCTATTAATTGAACATGTTCGCAGAACACTGGCCAAAGGATGGATTTGCAATAAAAATATAATTTATACTACAAACCACGCATAGGAGAGCTACAAATTCGATAGTTACAACCTACATGAAATAAATACAGAAATTCGAAATTCCTAATCGTGGTTTCGCGACGCGATAAGAGGGCACGAACGTTTGCTCTCGTTTTTGGATAGGGTCTGTTTTTCGTAATGCAGCGGCGCAGATAAATCGCACTAAAACAGTTAAGTGACGATAAGCAGCGAGACGGACAAAAAATCGCCAATAACAGATGAAAGTGCGCGATCAAGCACATGGATAAACCTGCAGGCATATTGTGAGCGGTGTTTTTTAAATCAAAATATTCGAGCCTCAAAAGGTTTGGGGCTGAAATGGGTCCTGTGTGGTGAAAAAGAAAAGAAAGAAAAGAAAAAAAAGAGGGAAGTGTGAAACAGAAGGGAGAAAAAAAAGTGGCGATGGGCCACTTGCTGGTGCGCGCGATAAGGCATCCCTTTATCGGTATCATAAATCGTGAGACGCGATTGGCTAATTGATGGCCTGTGTGCTCTGGAGTCTCGCGGGCGTCCTAATCAGCGTGCGTTCCCCAGGGAGAGATGATGGCGACAGCACCGGATGGCACTGGCGCGATATCACGAATCTCAACGACGCTTCGATTTCTGTCGATCCGGAGCGCAGTCAGTTTACAAATGTCCCTCGTGCATGACGGTCGTGACGCGAAGATCAATTTTGGGCGCGAGCTGACATGCGAGCGGCAACAATATCGTCCGAGTAGTAATATCCCCCACGGACTGTACCGATAGGAAGACGGAACTTGGAGGGAAAATCGCGCGCTACCGTCGAGGTCAAGGGAAAGATGATCGAAGAAGGGTTCGACGTAAGTACGAATTATCGCCGGGATCGGTCGGTCTTCGTTTGCAATTGCGAAAGATAAGGAACGAGCGAAATGAAATATCTGAAAGGTCGCTACGTGGCATCGCTGACCACGGGTTCGCCTTGAGGAGATTGCAACGCGCGTATAATTCATCGCGATTATTGACGCCGGATGGGATTCGCGCGGACGTCTAATCTCGTGACGTATAGTCACAACAAACGTTACTTAGTCATTAAGCCAGCGCGAACAACGCTTTGCTTCCACAACGCGAAACTCAATTTCATCATCCTGACGATGTTTCGTCGGCGATGCAAAACTTATCATCAATCTTTCATTCAATTCAAATACCAAAATTTATATTCCAATCGCAAACCCGATCTCTTTGCTCGATTTTCACTTTAGTTTTGGACGCCAACAGCCACAATCAGCCACATTCAATTTCAACTTTTCATTTATAGTTACATCGAGACTTTTTCAAATTATACATTTTCCTTCTCCAATTCGGAGATTCTCACAAAGCAGAGCTATTAATAAAATGAAGGAAATGCTATACGGCGAGATGTTTGTAATTTAAAATCAAGCATAGCATTAAATAACGAGCTAAGTGATAATTATTTGAGAAGCGCGACTTTACAACGATTGCAATAAATCTTGATCGCGACAAACAAATTTGCATTCGAGTTATAAACGTTAAATGCAATTGCCCTCGACTGGATTGTTCTTTCTGTTCGCTAACAGATGGCAAATGAGATTCTGTTCTCTGCGTTGGGTTTGGAACTCGAGGCACCGGCTATGCTCAGCCCGTATTTCGATGTCAACCTAGCAGCACAACCAGTGTCCGATTACGAAGCGCCCTGCGCAACACCAGCCACCGATCACACTGACAGCATGGATAATCATTCCACGGGCTTCGAGCACTGCACAGATTTGTCCTTCTCCTCCGACACGTGGAACGACTGGTCTTCAAATTCGTCCCATTCAAGTGAGTCGTTTGCACGAATCCTTTCAAATTCACAAGACATAATCATTGACTTGTTTCAACAGTCAACTATCTCAGTGAACTCGGCGACTTGGACACAGAATTGGAATGGTGTTTAGACGGCGACTGGAATTTCGGACTCCCAGATCGGACTCCGCTCTGCACGCCAGGCTGCGAAGGATTTCTTCATCTTCCGCTTGCGACTCCCAAGTCTCCGCCGGAACAAGAGGAACCTTTATTACTACTTGGAATCGACGTCAGAACGGTGGATAACTCAATAGGTGATGTGATGTGCACAAATCTCAATTATTCATCCATCCTTTTTTCATAAACAATTCGACCTCTTCAACTTGGTTCCGCGAACTTGCGCTGCGTTCCAAGAAGGCGCGCCGTTTAGATTTTATAGATTCATCATCTCGCTCATCCTGAGAAGCTGTTAAAAATAATCGTGCTTTTACAGATTACAATAACAATCAAATAGATCAAAGCCTCTTAACAACGGCAGCTGACGCGGCACTGGCAACTCACGACTACACTAATCGCAGCTTCGCACAGGCAGCCGAGGATCGCTGCTTTCCGTGCACATATCAGGGTTGCATTAAGGTACCCATCTAAAGATTCCCCAGTCGCAAATAAACATTTTCTTTATTGCCTCGACATTGCAATCCAGGAAGTGCTTCTTTCATCTTCTACAATTGTTCAATTACGTTTCTTCAATTTTTTTTTTTATAAGTTCATTTTAAAGCACTTGCAAAATTCATCGTGCATCATTCAATTTACTTATTTTGTTTATTCCTTTTTCTCAATATTAATCTTATCAAAGTTGTATACTTAAATTAATTGCAAATGATAAATGTTGGTCTCGTTGCAGGTTTACGCAAAGGCATCTCATTTAAAAGCTCACTTGCGCAGGCATACTGGCGAAAAGCCATTTGCCTGTACATGGTCCGGGTGCGGGTGGCGGTTCAGCCGATCCGACGAGCTCGCCAGACACCGCAGATCTCACTCGGGAGTGAAGCCCTACCCGTGCGAAATGTGCACAAAACGATTCGCGCGCAGCGACCATTTGGCCAAACACCGGAAAGTACATCGTAAAAATGCCTATTCACTTTTTCAAACCAATCGTGCATTTCGCAGTACTAAAATCAGCGAACTGCCTTCCGAAGTTTAACGCGTAATTATTGTCCTTTATATAAGAAAATAATCAAGTTTCGCTCGAGATTGGACCGTCAACGAGCAAACGGGTTCAGCCAAACTTTTACGAGAGACATACATTCACTCAGCCAAATGAGACTCTGGTCAAGGGAGCTTTCTGATCGGATGATTCATGATTCGGCTAAAGCTAATTCCAAAGTTACTGTAAGATCATTAAGTTTATCAAATTGTTGATTGAGATGTGGAACAAAGAATTTCCCAACCAATTTTTCTGAATGAAAATTTTTTAATCTTTTGCACGAATTGTTCAGAGAGAAAATGCGAATAAAGACAATATCTATTGTTGTAACAAAGAGAAATATTTTGTCTGCTATACTAATTTCATAATATTGCGGCAGTTCTACTTATTGAAAAAAGAATAAAATTATGAAAAAAAAGCTCAAGTTTTGATTCAATTCAACTACTCGTGTCCCCTGTTTCGTATACATTACACGAATAAATTTTTCTTACAAAAGTTATCAAAGTTTTATGCATGATTTTAGTGTTACTCACATTGTCCTTTGCGTATGGTCGACGTGGATTGATCGTTTTGCTTTTCTTCCGCCATGTACCCCAATAAGGTGGCCTACGATTTTCATGGAAATAAAGTAATTTCGGTCGATGCTTTTCGATTGGAATGGATCCTTTTTCTACCACACTTTCTACGACACTTTCAACTTCGTCATCTTCTTCTGAAATTTTGAAACAAAATAAATTATTTTTGTGTCAACAAAATATTTACAATAAGAAAAAACATTATTAATCACTAAACATTACCGATCACAACAATATCCTCATCTTTCATCTCCAACGGAAACGTTTTCGGCGATCGCCGAATTACAAAATCGTTAGACTTTAATTCTGTAAGGTACAAATGAGACTTTTCTGCGTCGTTCTTTGCCCTTAGCTCATCCATTTTCAATTTCTCCTCGTCACTCAATTCTCTCCTGATAATTGGAGCTATTTTCATATCAGTCTTGACTTCAAAAGGCATGAAATTCGTGAACTTGTTGGCTTGCTTGTCCTCAGCATTCTTTGTCTCAGGTTTTTTAGCGACAAAGAAACCCATGAAATTAGACGCAGCCTTCTGTTTTTTCCTTTCAACCTCGAGTTTTTCCTCCATCTTCTTTTTCTCCTCTTCCTCCTTAGCCTCTTTCTTCTTGCGTCTTTCTTCTTCCCTCTTTTTCTCTAAAGCTTCTTTCTCTTTTTGCTTTTCCCTATAAAGAGAGCCAATTTTAACGATTTTATAACTTGATTTTTTCAAGCTCATTAGAAATCCAGTTATACTCACTCTTTTTCCTTCCTTTTTTGTTCCTTTTCCTTTCTTCTCATTTCCTTTTTCTTGTCTTCTTCTTCTTTCTTTTTCTCCTTTTCCTGTAAAAAATAAAGAAAAAATCGTTAGAATATTTTTAAATTGTGTAAACCTCGACTATCAAAAATAAATTAAACCAATTCGGCGTTTCTCACCAGTTTCAACTTTTGCCTTTCTTCTTGTCTCTTCAATTTTTCAAGCTGTTTTTGTAGTTGCTTAGGAGTCATTTTTTTACGATCAGAGTTCACCACTTTCTTAGTGACAGACGTGGGCGTTGTCAATAACTGGCTGCTCATGTTAAGATCCTCAACTTGCGAGACTTCAGATTCATCTTCTTCGTCTGAGGAAGAATTAACGCTAATGTCCTTTTCATCACTCTCCTCTTTGTCTTTATCCTTCGATTCATCAAATTTTGATTCCGGTGAACCGACTTCGCTCTTAATTCTTTTTTTATCAGACTCGGGAGACTCGCCGTCATCTTCCTCTGCATCTGCCTTGGAACTTTGCTCATCAGCTTCTTCGTTGATGTCAACAACCATCACGTCATCCTGATCTTTTTTCGATTTTACATCTTCACCTTTCGACGAGTTTCTTTTTGTCTCATCGTCGTCACTGACTTTTTCTACTTTATCTACTTTATCATCTTCAGATCGCTTGGATTTTTGTGAATTTTCCTGCGCAGTCTTTTTCGTATCCTTGTCCGTTCGTACGAGAAAACGCGTCATCAAGTTCGATTGTGTTTCAATTTTTGCTTCCGTCTTCTTGTCAGCAATCCTGGCCTTCTTTTTGTCCGCGTCATTTTTTTCACTGTCGTCGCTGATGTCTGCTGGCCCATTTCCGTTGTCCTTCACGTCAACCGTTTCATTTTCCTTAGATGTGATCTTGATTATCTTAGAACTCTTATTTTGAAGCGGCGAGGGAGACGACAGCTTACGCTTCTTGTTTGTCACAGGTGATTCCTTCTCGGATTTACCGGTTTTTGGACTTTCCGATAGAATTTGAAATGGGAGTCTTGCTGCAAAAGTAATTCACATTCAAAATTCATTTTGTTCTGTTCAGTATTTGTTACTACATCATTTTATTATTTGTCAGTTTGGAAAACAAAGGGGACAAAAAAAAGTAAACAAACATTAAGTAGAATCGGAAGTTTGTATTTTGGTTTTATCAAAGATGCCTACCTTGTTTGAGTTTCTTTTCTTTAACCGGGAGTTCAGTTTCTACAATACAATCCTCATCCATGACTTGATTCCGCTTGTTTTAACGCCGGATAAAAATTGACACTGCAAGACAAATAATGTTAAGCAATGTGGAGATTGATAATATAAGAAATAACAAACAAACTCACCTCAATGAGGTCAATCACTGTACTGTGATTAAAAAATTCAATGAGTTGCCAAACAATTTCGCTGGGCACACAGCAGACCCATAACCTGAACCAAGTTTTGGTGATAAATTGTTCGAATTTCAATGCAAACACAAACACGAATAAACACTCTACGCTAACCAATCGTCCGAATATAAACAGATTATAACCCGAGTTGTTTTATCGTTTGTGACATTTATCTCAGCTTCTATTGTCACTGCAATTAGTACTTTTTTTCTATAAAATCCGCGGGAAAGCAACTCGCGGAAAAATATGATTATTGAATTGATATCCGCGGGATTCGTTAGTGGCGCCACAGTGAAAACTGTCATGGCGGATGATGAAATCAAAATTTGAATTGTAAACTATAAACAGACACGTTTTGTTATCGTAAAATTTAATATCCTTCGCAGAAAAAAGGGGTTTGATTATTTCAACACACCGTGTAAAATAATAATCACAAAATCCAGATTTAGAAATAAGTTTCTGACCTTTTGATAATTTTGAAATTGCGTTACGTTTGATTTATACCCGCCATTTTCGATATCTATGAGAAATTTCGCTGCGCGGCGCTGCAGTCTGTATGCTTGCTTTTCAAGTGTTCTTTAAAGAGCCAACTGTAACATAAATCTGTCTTTTATTGTCAACAACGAGTGATGCGGGTGGAAGTGAGACAAAATCGTTTATAATTCTCAAACATCGCGTACTGAAGTCAGACTGTCAGAAAGAAGAAAATAAATCTTGACAAACAACAAAACAGCATGGGTGTCTTTGTTTATATTTAAAGTTAATTTAGTCGATTAACGAACATAATTTACATCTTCAAATTGATAAGCAATACTAAAGAAACAAAACAGTAGGAGGAGGTGAGGTTACAACAGTAAAAGTATAATTTTGTCAGAAAAAAGGTAATTTTTTGTTTTATAACCTTACTTTTTATTCAAATATTATTTATTTAAGAATCATTAAAAATACTAATATTAATTCTAATAATTATTTCAGATTTAAATCTTGTCAAAATGGATTTGATTCCAATTACAAAGCAAAAAGAGACAAAATCATCGAAAAAACACTTCAACCTGGACAAGTTCATGGAAGACATGAATTGGACTGGCAACAAAGAAACAACCACCTTGGACATGATCAAAGACATTGATGATATGGTAAGCGAAATGAAGTCGCCCGATGCAATCTTGAAAAAGTCTGTCATAAAGGCCAATTTTGAAAGACTGAAAAAAATCAAGCAATATGATCCGAGCGACAAAAAGTTAAGAGAAAGAAGGCGAAGGGATCGTGAGAAAACTAAAGGAAAGAAATGGTTCGGTCTTCCTGCCACCGAGATGAACGACGAGGTCAAACACGATCTAGAAGTTATCCAAATGAGGTCTGTTCTTGATCCAAAGAGATTCTACAAAAAGAATGATCTCAAAGTGTTGCCCAAATATTTCCAAATTGGTAAAGTCATGGACGCACCGCAAGATTTCTATTCGAGTCGTCTGACAAACAAGGAGAGGAAGCGCACCCTCGTCGACGAACTTATGGCTGATGCAGAATTTGCTAAATTCAATAAAAGAAAGTACCAAGAGATCATTGAAAAGAAACAAAAAACGGATTACAAAGCACAAAGACGGGCAAATAAGCTTAAGAAAAAAAATCGAGCGGCGAAAGGTGATTAACTTAGTGCTTCGATGTTACAAATAATTGTACATTTTGTAATAAAATTATTGAGAAATTAATTTTCATTCGATTGATCATTCCTGAGATGAACATTTTTATCTAATTTGAGAATATAAAAATACAGATAACATTATAACAGACTTACTTATATCATTAATCAAACAAGAAAATCGACTTAAAAAATAAATATTTCATGACTTAACAATGTACTTATAACCAAGGCTCCCAGCCTTCATAGGTACGACCCAATATGTTGAGATCGGTAGCTTGGTCAAGTAAACAGGCAACCTAAAAATAAAACGTCACATTTTAAAATAATATATTTTTTATGTCAGAAAAAAATGTTAAAGTTGAGAGGATAATTTGACCTGTTCTTCAGGGTTTAGGGGAGATTTTCCTTTGCACCTCACTGCGTTCGAATTGTTTCCTTTTATAATATCGCTGTAGATTTCAAAGTGATCCGAAGAATGAACTGAATTATCCTGAAGTTCAAATAACGTGACATGTGCAGGGTTCTCGCCATTCAGTTTCTTTTCCACAACTTCAATCTTGTTTTTCGGAGACCATTCAACTGTAACAAAAATAATCGTAACCCACAAAAAAAATTGTTTCTCAATTAAAAATATAAAAGTAAAAATATTAATTACCTTTTTCATTTAAATCAACTTCTTGTCCTTCGACAGCTTTTTTTCTAATGTACTCTTCCCAGTCAAGTGATTCATTCACAAAGATATTCATACACGCAATTAGAGAAGTCTTATCATTTTTCAAGGCTTTTAGAACATTAACCATAGTCAGAGCGAGCAAATCATGCTCCGAGAATGGTTTCAAAACTCCAAGAATCTGGCTGGTCAACCGAAACGGCATCAACTCAGGAACTCCAATAGCGAGCCCGGCTCCAAACGCCAACCCATAATCTATCCCGATGGATTTTCCAGACTTGACTTGCACAAGCGTGTTCTTCAGATGCCGATCGCCTATCCCTAAAATCCAGTGCGCCAAGCTCATGGTGGCATAGGTAATCGTAAAAGTGTGTCTCAGAGTAACGAAACATTCTAAAGATGGACTTAGCTGCAGAAACGTTCTCTTGATCGAATCCTCTTTGATTTTGCTCAGCAGTTCTTTCATTTTTTCAACAACTTCATTGGACGTTCTGCGAAGTGCAGTTTTGTAGATTTGGACATTATTAGTTGGATTGCAATTGCTCCCTTCTCTCATCCAAGTTTTATAGTTATTGGCAACATTTGAGACGTCATCGTTAACAAAATTACGTAGCGTTTTGGTCCCGCTGATCCACTCGATCAGGCCGAAGGTAATGTCAAATGGAATCACCTAAAAATCCAAAACTTTGATGAAAACCTGTTCTAGTTTGATAACAACAATAACTTGAAAATATCTAACAGTATTTTACCTCGTATGTGTGAATGCTCAGATTTCGTTGTCTGCACACAGCGTCAGTCCGCAAAGTTTTGTTCATAAAGGATAAGACCTGTTGAATCCTCTGATCCAGTCTCAGATCGTCCCCAGATTTTGCCAGGAAACTGTAACTCTTACCATCGTTGCCCAACATGGTAATTTTGATTGGACAACATTTCGAAAACATGACCTCAACATTAGGATCCAACCTCGTGATCTTTGCGTGATACTTCGGGGTAGGTTTTCTGTCCCCCTTGTACTGTCCAGGAACTTCGAAATCACCGCCAGAGTAGTTCGCCAGCCAAGAGCTGTAGTACGACAGCGACCTTTCACCTCTAGCTCTTGTTTCTGAATTTTTGATTCGGTTATAAATTACGTCCAATTTCCTGATCGAATTTTCATCCAAGGCTTTGAGGATCTCTCTTTCGTACATCCTGATCGTACTGTATCGTTCATTCCACTTGACATTATTTTCCGCCAACTGTCTTGCCTCGAATTCAGCTTTCATATTTTCTGCACTTTCACCTGCACTCAGTCGTCTGATCGCTGTGCTCAATTTCTGCATCAGCAGCACGTTTGGTTTCACCACCATCTTCATAGCTTCTTGGAACTTCCAAAAGTCCTTTCTCTCCTCGGTGATCCTTGTGTATATCCTGACTATACTTTCCGTTTGCCGAAGTTCTGGACTGAGGTCAACGGCCAGTTTGAAGTTATGAAGTACAGCATTCGGGTAATCGTTGATCATCCGATCCATAATTGGAATAACAGCGCTGCCAATAGGTTTATCCAGAAACGAGATGATCTGAGCTTGCCACGGCAAAAATCTCCACGATTCCATCGATTCGCATAACGAAACAAATGTGTCTCGAATTTCTTCGTTAACAAGGTAAGCTTCGTTCAAAAGACAGGGAAAGTATCGAGTCGCGTGGTCCACATTGTAGTTCATCGCCTTGAGAGTTGACTCTACAAACTTCTTCACCAGGTTCACATCCAATAACTTATCGTTGCAGATCCGACTATAGCAATACTGAGCGATTGCGAATTGCGACTGGCCCTGCTGTTCTTGGTCTTTGCTCTCACGAGTGCACTTGTCCAGTGAATCAAAAGCAGTGGCAACAAAATACTCCTTGGCTCGGTCCACTTCAACTAAATCTTTCCTGATGGAACTTGAGATCTCATTCAACTTGGAAGGATCACTTTCAATAATGTCGCTAAGAGTCAATAAGATGCTTGCTGACAACTGTCTGAAATTATTCAACGTTTCGTCAGCTCGGGAAAGACCAATCTTGGCGTACATCCCAGCTTCGTTGTAGTAATTGATGCAGTTGCTTGGGTCAAGTTCAGCGCACATCTTTTTGTAAGCTGCTTTATCGAAATTCAAACGGTTGTCTATAACATCTAAGTCAATCCTGGAGAAGTACTTGCCCAACTTGTGGAAATTTTGTTTAGCAACGTCTTTGTTCTTGTGATCTATAGCCACGTGTAAGAGTTTTCGTAAATGATTGATGTCCGAGGCGACCATCTCTTCAGACTTGTTTCCCTCGGTGAAGATGTCAGAAAAGTGTAAACGATAGGCAACATGGGTGCTCCAGTAAGAATAATCATCATTGTCAGATGGAGTAATTTGGGACCACCGTTCGATCATTCGCTTTTCTCTCTCAGAATCATCAGGGGAATAAACCTTCAGGAATGCTTTGATCTCGGAAAGGCCATGCAACTTTGACAATTTTGCGATTCTGAGTTGGGCGGACAGGGTGCTGATTAGGGTCCACTGCTCACGCAGATGATTCAAATTGAGTTTGATGCAGTCTTTCAGTTTTGTGTGCTTCGACTTGTCGTCGATGTAGAACATCGCCAACTCCTCTCCGTAGAGTCGTTTGATCTGCTGTTCCCGCGGCTTAGATTTCATCCACGTTTCTAGCTTGTGAGAAAATTCATCGTCATGTTCGTCGTTTAACATTAGAGCTAATTTTGTGCGGAAAATCCACGGTGTGATCCATGATTTTTGGTCCCAAATTGTGTCCAAGTTCTTGACTTCTTTTTTTATACTGTTATCGATTTTGGCCCAGTTTGAAAGTTGACTGTAGCATTCATACATGCCTTCCAAGCAATGTTCATGAACTGATAAAATTTTATTTTGGGCAGCCTTCTCGTAAGACAGTGCGGCTTTCTTCCAATCATTGGCGATACGAGCAAACGACGCCTCCTGAAAAAAAAAATGAAAATTTATTTATTTATTATTGTACAATAATAATTGATTTACATTGTATCGATTAGAAATATAAAACTGACCTGAAGATCTGCCCCGGAAACATGTTTTGAAAAAATACTCAGAACGATGTCAACATTCTTCAATGAATTATAAAGTCCCGCTAATTGTATCCAAGTCTTATCTTCAGAACTGACGAAAAATTCATCCCGGCTCCTTTTTACGGGAGGTTCGCTTTCTTCATTGCCTTCAAGAAGTTTTTTCTCCAGCAATAATATACCAACTTCGGTGACTCCGTTCAGTTTCGTAATTCTGGCTATGGTTTCACCTTTGTACTTAAGATCCGAGCAGAACAAAAGTTCAAGCAGAGCATTGATTATGGGACTTGTATTTTGTCCATTTTCCAAGATGAAATCAATTTTACTGGAAACTTTTTGCTTAAAGTCTTTAATCTCTGTTCTAGACGTTTTTTCATAATAATCGAACAGTCCCAGTATGAAGGAGATGAAAATGGTTTTACATGATGTAGGATCCTTCTTTATCAGTTTTATCAATGATCTGACAACTTCTCCGTGCGTGAGGGAAATATCTGGGTAAGACGTTTCAAAATTTCCTATTCGGTAAGTTCTGTAAAAAGCAAAAAATTATCACAATAGCTGATTACCAAACTGAAATGAAAAAATATCAACAAATTAATTCAACAAATCTCACCTCACAACGCTAACTTCATTCTTCCTTCTAACAGCTTCCTCTTGTAGATCTCTGCTTCTTCGTTTGTTCTTTTGGTTTTCTCTACTTTTATAAAAATGTTTTGTTCGTTCTTCGGTACTTTCGAAAACTTTTTCGATGTTGAAAACGTTGTCTCTGCCATCACTAATTTTCATTCTTGAGGTAGATGCCGTAGGATTCAGTGTTTGAGAAACAGACTGGATGTAGGATTCATTCGTCAGAACGTCTCTCATAGTGCAAATGTCCGAGCACTTGTAATACTGACTCACAAAGCTCGCACTCGTTCTCACATAAAGAGGTGTTCGGTTGATCAACGACTTGGACCAGCCATCTATCTGGATCGGGTACGGTCTATGGCTATCTTCCTCCTTCAACTTGTCCTCCTTGTTGACTCGTTCATCACAACTCGATTTTCTCACCAAGCCGAACATCGCGATGCATAGAAACAATAAATAGTATTTGTCAACCTCAGGCGCGTAAATGTCCAGTAGTTTCAAAAATCGGAAAATAAAACTATCGGGAAGTCCGTATTCTTCAGTCCAAAATTTGCAAACCATCTCTGACAAATCTTCTGACGAATCTTCCAGACCTTGTATCAAAATTCTAGTGCACATCTGCATTAATTTCTGGCTCTCTTCATCATCACTCTCGTGAAAGCGTGACAATATTTTGACGAACGTCTCGTAAACACTTTTGCGCAGATTTTTATCGTCGTTGTCCTTGAAACTGTAAGCTATTTCAGCTAAAGGAAGCAGATTTTTGGGACCAATTCTTGCTGCTAAGGCACAGATCAATTCGAGCCCTGCCGCTGCACAGTTGCCAAGATTTTTCATCAAAGTTGTGAAATTGATGTACTGAAGGTTACTCATCATGTTTACCTCGGACAATTCGTCAACAAGTAAAGTGTGGATCATTATCCTCCGTTGTTGGGACTCGTCAGTGATTTTTGAATCGAAGATGGTCAGATCGCAGTAATTCTTTCCAAGCTTTTTGTTGCTTCTACAAAGCGAGTAGACGCATTTGATCAGCAGATTTAAATTTTTCAAATTATGCAAAACCGGAGTCAGGTTGTATTCATCGATGTCGTCCTCGTCCAGAATTTGCCCTAAGGCTTCGAAAATCTGTCTTACAAGATTGTCCAACCCGAAGGAGTACTTTCTTGATATTTCGAACAAGATTTTCTTCAAATCTGGAACGTTTGGATTTGATTCAAATTGTTGGAGCAGTTTGATTTTTGTTTCTCGGTACGATAAGAATTGCAAGATCACGCTCACCAATCGTATAACTTTCGTTCGTACATCTTCGGTTAATGTCACTTTCTTTTCAAGAAATTCAAAACGCTCCAGGATGAAATTCGGTGAAAGAGTCACACTTTTCTGCCAACAACTGACGAAAGATTTGAGCAGTTCTTCGTACATCCTTAATGTCGAGGGATTCAAATCCGTTCGCTCGATCTGGCTGATAATTTTGTTGATCAATTTTTGAGACAGTTCCATGTGTCTTCCTTCCTTTGGAACAACGTCTTCCTCGTTGACTGACTTGATTACGAACTTCAACATATCTGTGATCAAATAATTCATTTTGTGCTTTTCAAGGTAGATGTTAATGGACGCGAAGATGTTCCACATGATGTGTTTCATGAAGGGTCCAAAAATTCGGCCAGAATTGATTATAAGCCTGTACAAAAATAGTTTCACGTTGTCCGCTTTCGCTTGGACCAGCGATTTTGAAATAATTTGTATGAATCCTTTCGGAGTGGGATCACTCAGGTTGATTATACCTTGTTGAACCAAAGTCTCATAAAATTCGCCGATCGTTTGCATACACTCATGATCATTGTAATCCGTACACTTGTATTCAACGACGTTGTTATCCTGACTGTCTTGTACATAAGTAACGGGCTGCTTTTCATTGAAGTCAAAAGTATTGATATCTTCACGCAAGGTGGATGTGTTCAAATCATAGACATGGAGGAATGAATATGGTTGAGTCACAACCTGACACCATTCCTTCTTTCTTCTCAGATTTATAAACTCTTTACGAATTTTTGGTTGTTTCTGAGAAGTCTCCGGCAGCGTTAGTTCTTTTTCGTCAATTAATTTATTCCAGATGTTGCATCTGCCTTCGTGCATGAATCCTAGGATGAGATCGTCTTTATTTTTCGTGATCGTACACAAGACGAGGTAACAGTTGTAAGCATGACAATTTAAGAGACGCTCGATTTCTCCGTCCAGGTTCTCGATTTTGAGGGATCGAATATTTTTTGCGTATCCGAGACATTTCTTTACAAATGTCATTCCATTTTCCAGTCCAAGTTTCTTTGAGACCTCTTTCGAAAAATCGGAATTGGCATCCTATAAAGTTAATCAAAATTGCGTTACAATAAAAGAATAAATTTTAAATAATACAAATTATTAGTATCAAAATAATTTAACGTTTACCTTTCCAAAATTTGATAACATATTGCCAAGTAATTTGAAACACATCATTTTTGAAATCGCAAGTTGTTCATTCTCGTCGTTTTTGTCACTAAATGATTGATCAATGATTTTGTAGATGTCATTGATGTTCATGACGTAGAATAGTTTGGCAGCTTCTCGTTGGCTATTATTCAGCAATAAATAGTTCAACAACAGCCACAAGTACTTGTTGAAAATATCAAATCGAACAATTCGTTCTTTCCAGATCTTGAATGAATCGTAAACGATATTCAGAGATTTGAGTACATCATCCAATGAAATGTTACTGATATAATCCGCCAAATATTTTTCAGTCGTCTTGGAAAATAATTGATCGCAACTCCCCGCAGAGTAATTAATCATGCTCTTCAATAACTCCGACGATTTTGTGACCGAAAGCATTTTAGACAAAGCTTCAAAGTACGAAATCATTTCCGGTTCACTTTCCGACTTCTTGTCTCCCAAAATGATTGACAAATAATTGCTGTCAGTCTCTGATGAATTGATCAAACATGGTAGAAAACTCTCAATTATTTTTAATCTTGACTTAGTAAATTCTTCCGTGATCCAGTCTTTGAATGATTTGTAATGTGCATTCGTGCTGACTTCAAAAGGATCCTTCAGTAACTTGACTGCAAACTTGTAAATATTGATGAAATTTTCTTTCCGTGATCCGAATCCAAGTAATTCATAATCCCGATGTTTTGAGATCAGCTTATCAGCAAGTTCTCTTTTTGCATGCACGGATACTTGTTTATTTTCATACGCAAAAACTGCCAGATTTTCAATCAGTGAAAATATTTCATCGGTGTGCTGATTTTCGTGTAATAATTCGTCCAGAACGCTGATAGTGTTTGGGACGTTTCGCAGTAAACCAGAAAGTATGGGAACTTGAAATTTTGTGATAAACTGACTTTCACGAGTCGAGTGTCTGCCAAGTACTAGTCTTAATAGACATTTGATTTGCGGTTCCTGAAATGAAATGAAATAAAATGAATATTTAATTTTTTTTTTTTCATTATCATCATTGGTAAAAAGTAGGTGAATCCTTACCTCGCCTTCATAAAGATAAATATTCATAAAATACGTATAGTAATACAACGTTTCACCATCCAAATCAACGTTAGAATAACGATCATTTCCTGAACTGCCCGACTCACTTTCCACAAAATTAAAACATTCTTTTAATTTTTCTTCGGAACCTTCAATGATTGCACGACCCTTGTAATGAAAAAAGAAAACAACATTAATTCTTTAAACAATTTCATTTTTATTTTCTAAAGAAACTCGCCAGTTAAAACAGTACTTACTCTTTCAGTTTTATCAAGAATCTCAGTTTCATGGAGCAATGTGCATCCATAAAGTATCTCGTTCTGGAATCGAATCGAATTTTCATTATCCTGCAGGTCCCAAATCAACTCCAGTAGCTCAGAATTCTCCAACGTGTTGTAAAATAGATCAAGAAGATCACCGTTTCTCGTACTTTTGATTGCGCATAACACTTTGCACAGTTCCGATCTCAACATCTCGATATTTACTAAATTGTCCACATTGAATTTAAGAGACGACGGTAACAAGAGAGCAGTCCTGATCAACTTGAAAGTGACTGTCCAACAATCTTCAGCAGCAAAAGACGGATCATTTTTCTGTAAAATAAAATATCTGTGAGAATTATTTTTTTAAATACACAAAATAAATGTTTAAAAGTGTCTTACATGTTTTTCTAAACAAAGCGTCACAAACGAAATGATTTTCAGTGCACTTTCGCTAATGGCAGTGTTGAAATCTTTCAACTCCTTCAGTGACATTTTAACATCAGGCTGGTCTTCTGCATAATCAACGAGCTTCAACGAACACATTAGAATAGCATCAAAAATAGTTCTTTCATCAGAAAATAATTTATCAAACTGTAAAAAGTCCTTATCGAGAATCCATTTGTAACAATCCAAGGAACTGATAATTAAATTCAAATTCGCGATATTGAGTTCAAAGTCGGTGTCCAACTCTTTTAAACAAATCTTATGAACGCTCCCCAGTCCTTTTTCCGTCAAATAATTTTGCATAAAAGTTTGCATCGATCCGCAATCCTCCACAAGCGGCGCTAATTCTTCGACCATTTCCATGCATCGCTTTCTTTGATTTTTGGACACCGAACTGGATTGCTGCAGTAGCCAAGTGACTGCACTCTTCAGTGTTTTCCCTTCGAAATCGGCCGGAACTTCATCGATGCCCAAATCCTCATTCAACAAATTCGACTTAACTTTGAGAATTTGTTCCATCAGCTGAGTGGCCTCGACGATTCTCCAATCGTTGCACTTGTCCAAACTTTTTACAAAGCAAAATAGCAACCTGTATAAATATTTGTTGAACTCATGGTCGACTTTTTCCGGATCTTGAAACAAGTTATTGAAAATAACTGCTGCTGCGATTCGTTTCGACTCTGCTGGATGCAAGGCAAAGTGGTGTAATTTTTCGACGAGCATTTTGCATCCAACGGGCGTTTTTTCCAAGTCCTCCGAGGTCGTTTCCGACGAGTTGATGAAATTCTTCAAGCAGATCCCACAGAACTCTTTGAAATCAAACGTGGAATGCTCATCGGCAAGACCGTCAAAAATAGTTTCGAGCATGTTGTTGGCTGCGTCGTTTGTCAAATTGTTTTTTGAACTCAAACAGTTCATAAGTTGCAGGGCAAAAGGTCGGAACATTTGTAGGCACACATTGTCAGTTTCACTGCCAAGTTTCAAAATTGCGGTGCAGAGGGTCTTATCGAAATAAAAGTTTTCTTTATGAGAACCCAGAATCATGACAATCAGAGCATGAAGCACTTCGCAGGCTGCGACTTTGGTTTGTCTGTCCCCAGAATTGACAGCGAGATCGATCGTTCGGGGTAAAATTTTTACCAGGTTGATCTCGACTGTGAGATCCTCCAGAGGGAGGTTGTATATGAACTCCTTTCGCTGGTGCCACGAGGCTCCCGTGTCTAGAGATTTTTCATACAGATAATCTTTTGTGATGTCAGAAACAATCGAACCAAACAGCAAGAGAACACGCCTCTGAAAGTTTTCCAAAGAATTTTCATCATTTATGATTGTTACTGTTTTGACAATCTTTCTTTGTTCTTTGATGATGTCCGGTGACATCTCAGCGAGACTTTCGGTGCTGTGCAGGTATAGTTCCAAGTGGGGTAACACTTTCCTGAGTAGCTCCTCCAGCGATTGGTTTTGCGGATTCTCCACCCATTTTTCCAAACTTTCCAGAGCATCGAAAGCAAGATCCAAATCGCCAGTCCCTATAGTCAGCGCCAGTTGGAAAACAGGGACGGTACGCTCAATGAAAGCAGGTATCTCTGTTATCAGAGCTTCGGTGAACGGTGTGCTTAAAAGCATGCTTATACAAGCTATCTGCGGTTCTCGCAGAAGTTTGGTCACTTCGTCCAACATGTGAGAGATATACTGAGACACAAGATCGAATATCTTTTCTTTTCCGTTTTCAGATGATGTCCAGTATGACAAGTCGATTTTCTTGAAAACTGCATTGATCACTTTGAAATGCGCTGAGATGGTCGGGTCTGAATAAGACTTCTTCATCACTTCGTACAAAAATTCGTAAATTAAATTAGCCAGAATATCTTCGTCGGAGAATTCAATCAGTTCGACATAAAATTCTGACAGATTGATGAATATACGAAAATCATCGTCGTTCACTGGGATTCTTACTGTGACGTTGTTCAGGGAGTTCTCCTCAACTTTTGTTTGCAAGTTCAGTTTTGATAGGAATATTTTGTAGCTTTTTATTACTTCCTCGAACACTTTAACGTGTAGCCTTTCGTTGGCGTACTCAATGGAGTCAGAAATATTTACGTCGCAAATTAATTTGTTCCAAAGTGGGATGTAATTTTGGTACGTTATAATATTCTCATTTTCGTTTAACTTTCTGTGTAACTTCTCGTCGATTCTTAGGGTGTGGGAGCAAGTCCACAAAACACCTTCATACACTGTAATAAAAGTTTAAAGTCAACAAATTTAAAATTGTATTTTCAATGTTTGTCCAAATTTTTATAAGAAATTATGACTCATTGTATTTACCTGTGTCGTGAAGAAATTTCTTAAATAAGATTGGAGTAAGCTGGCTGATGTTGACGATCGTTTCTTTAATGGATTTGATTATCTCTGACTGTAGCGATGAATTGCAATCAGGAAACCTTTTCATCAAAGTTATATCAATTTTAATCGGAACAGAAAGATGCACAACAGATGGATTTTTAACGAATCGAACAACATCTGACAAAATTTTTAGACAATTTGGAACTAGTGCAAACTTTTCTTCGTTCTCGTTTGCCCTAAAAGTAAAAAAATCAATATTGTTGAAAAAAAACCCACTTGTGCTTTTAAATTAACTGGTAAATCAACTTATTTTCATATTTGCACAATATTTTTTCAACTAACTGTTCGAAAAATGCGTTTATCTTTTGGGCAATTCTGTTATACATTAATGTAACTTCTTGTTCAGTCTCATAGAGTTTGCAGCACTCTGCCAACTTTCCATAAGCATAGATCTTCAGATCAAAATATTCCTCATCGTCTTTAGGCATGAGCTCTTCTTTCATTTTCTGTTGAAAGTTTCATTTTAGCTTTGTACCTTTAACTTGAAATAAATTTAAAAATAAAAGAAAATCACCTTGTATCTTTGCTCGTTTCCCTTCAAACTGTCAGACATGATGTCATACAAAGTTTTAAGTCCATTCTTCGCAGTTTGCCCAACATATGGAGAGATATATTTCAGTTTATCATCCCAATAATAAAAATCTAACATCATCATGTCTTTAAATAACTCTCTATGTTGGATTAGTATGTTTATGACATTTTTCTTGATCTCGTTGTTTTGGGCCCGATTATGCTTAACTCCTTTTAACATGAATTCCAATTGAAAATGAAAAACATCTTTTAGATTCTTGTACAATGTCTGACGCTCGTTATCGTTGATGTGTTTGTCGATATCTAATATTTTCAAAAAATCACTCAAAAGTTTCAACTGAAAGTTGCAATTTATCAGACGGAGTTGTTGCTTGCTGCTCATATCTTTCATACTTGTACTCTGAAATTATAATATTGCTCTATTAGTCTATCATTGTTGGATGAATCAATTAGTAAAAAGTAATTTTTTATTACCAGCTCAGTTAAAATTTTCAAAATATCGCGTTTGTAAGCATTTTTCTGAGTATCAGTTGGAAATCCGAAATTCTGACGAGTTTTGGCAATTATGCACAAAGCAGACACTATTTTTTCCAGGTCTGAAACATTTTGTTTTTATTATTAGTGTAACTTATATACGTTTAATTAGCGTATTGTATTAAGGTTCGCAGTATCAAGATTGTAATCCTTATTACCGTTAGCAAATTCTGCTTTTCCTCTGCAAGAGATAATTTGTCTATTCAATCGATCAACAGCATCGCGATTCGTTTCGAAGTTGTCAATATTTTCTAACAGAGCCCTTAGAGTGCCGAGAGCACTGTTTTTCACATACTGATCCAGCTTTGATTTCCCAATAGCTTCTCCACAACAATCCTAAATACGAAATCAAATAAATTAGAAAAAAATAATGATAAATAATATCAAATACAGCACACATAAGAATCAGTTTTACCATAATTTTTGATCCATATTTCTCCAGCGAATTTCTCAACTCTTCTTTTTCGATAAGAAATGTTAAATTATCAAAAACTTTTGATATCGCATTTTTGCTGATGTTGTAATTGTACTTTGCAAGTTCACTTTTCAGAAATCTGATAAAGCCAGTCTCCTCGTCCAAGATGGTTTCGATTGCTGACACTGAAAAATAATATAAAATTATCACTGAAACTGATGAAATTTTAGAAACTGATAATTGTTTGTTTATTATTTTTTTTTTTTAATAAAATACCTATATCACTTGAAGATATTTTTTCAAATTGTCGAGAAAAATTGTCCAGTTGGTACTCCAAACTGGTGTAATTTCCATTCTGAACGTTTGATCCAAAATTATCCATGTACTGTTCAATAGCTGCCATTATTCTTTGAGATCTGAAAAAAATGAGTTTCAATTTTTGCATCCATTTTAATAATTAAAAAAAAGATTTTTTTTAATTAATCAGGAATCTTATAATTTCCAGATTAGTTAATTTGTTTTAATTGCTTATTGCAAGTTTTTGTTAAACAAAAACACATTTACATTTTTCATCATTAATTTTTATTTTTATACGAAAAAAATTATATTTACCTCGGTATTTAACTTTTATTATAGTTTTGCAAAAAGTTAAGGATTGTTGACAGTTTTCATTAAACACATGATGGAAGGTGAGTTGTCACACTGTTTAGTGTCAACTATATTTACACGACTTTTATTTAACAACAATATAGAATATTTGTTGACTTGCTGAATCACATAATAATTTCAAACGTGTTCTAACTTGTAAATCGTAAAAAACACCGTACGGCGTATACAGCAGAATGTCAACAATGGTCCCTACAACGACGACATCTTCTGTTTACCATCAAAAACACAGCAAATTGTACACAAATGGTAAAAAGATTCTTAGGTTATGAATCGCCAGTCTCTCCATCTCGAGCGATTTGACGTGCAAAAAAAGCCGATTTGAACATTAAAAATATCTGCAAATATAGAGTTTGCAGTACTTTTCTGTCAAATTTAATGAACGATTGCAAATAAGATAACGTTTTCATAATTTATACGAGTTGATAAAATAAAATTTACGATCAATTCCCAGGTTTTGCGTACCGGAAAGAGAGGTTATATTTACTTGACATTCCAAGTGGAGTTCAGTTTTCGATTTTATCGCGGCCCATAAAGTATTAGTGAAAATGTGTGATGAAATGAAAAAAGATGACAAAGTACCGGAAGATGTCAAAAATGCTGTACTAGTGCAGAGCTCACCACTTCCTGCTGGTACGCCGACAGTGAAAGGTAAACAAATACTTGCAGTTGATTTTTGTCGTTCACTAGAAACTTGTTTTGTCAACAATTATAAATACAAATTTATTTCAAATGACAAAAAAAAAGGATTAGATTATAATAATTTCCCTTAATTTTAGGTTACGACTGGAATAAGGGGATTGACTACGATGCCCTGTTGAAAACATATATTAATTCTGGATTCCAAGCAACAAATTTTGGACTGGCCGTCGAGGAGATTCGTCGCATGTTGTCAACTAGAAACATCCCTTTGAAAGCCGACCAGACAGATTCTTTCGAGGAAGATGAATTCATCAAGAGAAAAAGTTCTTGCACAATATTTCTGGGATACACATCTAACATGGCATCCTGTGGAATTAGAGACACGATTAGGTTTTTAGTTCAACATAAAATGGTAATGTTCGATATAACGGGAATCAAATGTTTTTAATGATTTCATTATAATTAATTACACTTTGAATTAAACAGGTGGATTGTTTAGTCACCACAGCAGGCGGTTTTGAAGAAGACTTGATCAAATGCCTAGCTCCAACTTATATAGGAGACTTTCAATTGGACGGGAAAAGTCTGAGAGAGAGGGGAATAAATAGAATTGGTAATTTGTTGGTACCAAATGATAATTATTGTTTGTTTGAAGATTGGGTTATGCCCAAATTGGATGCCATGTTGGAAGAACAGAAAAGTAATGTAAGAGTTAAAAATTAATGTCCTCATCGATTGATACAATTCATTCGTTTTGATTCAAAATTTATCATTGTTATTATTTTTGTGATTTAGAATGTTACTTGGACTCCCTCCAAAATTATAGCGAGACTCGGAAAAGAAATAGACAACCCGGATTCAATATATTACTGGGCTGCTAAAAATAAAATTCCAGTGTTTTGTCCGGCTCTGACCGATGGCAGTCTAGGAGATATGATGTACTTTCATTCGTTTCGTAACCCCGGTTTAGTAGTTGATATTTTATCTGGTAAGAAAATGGAACATTTATTTATGTATTTATTGTCAGGCAATTATATTTAATTTATGATTTACTCTTAATTGCAGACTTGAGGCGATTGAATACCATGGCCACCAAAGCTGTGAATAGTGGGATGATAATTATTGGTGGCGGAGTTGTGAAACATCATATTTGCAATGCAAATCTGATGGTAAACTTGTTAAATTGAACAATTAGTTTTCTTTCTTTGCTTTCATTTTAATGTGGATAATTGAATTTTTCGTTTTTTCTGCAGAGAAATGGTGCTGATTATTCGGTCTTTTTAAATACCGCTTCTGAATTCGATGGCAGTGATAGCGGGGCGCGTCCTGATGAAGCTGTATCTTGGGGAAAAATCCGAAAAAATGCAGCTCCCGTCAAGGTAAAGAGATTTTGTTAACGAATCATACAAATTCTTTGGTAAGAGTTATAACATTCAAATATTTTCAGATTTACGCCGAGGCAACATTAGTTTTTCCAATTTTGGTAGGTGAAACTTTTGCTAGGTATTACCACTCTTCCAAATCCAAAGAAAGAACTGTATCTGATGTATAATTTAATAAATATTTATTAAATTATGATGCTGTAAAGGTATAAAAATCCTCATAGTCTTTAGGTTTAATTATAGAGCTGAACCATTGTACAATTAGCATAAGCCGTTTTTAATCTCAAGTTACAAACTCGTGTACTTGATAGACATGTGTTCATAATCGATATTTCATATAAATGTTGCAAAAAATTAATTACAAGCTGTTTTCTCGGGTTACGTAATTGATGAAAGTTTGAAAAAGTTTTTCATTGTAGTCTGCGTGTTTGGTCGGCTGGGCGATTTTTCATCGCCAATGGGACAAATTTCATCCAACCCAAGAATAAACTTATTTTATCAACCACCCCTGATCCATGAAAAAAATATTTGCACGCAAATTTTTGTGCGACCAAACGAAACAATTTTGAAGCTTTCGCTCGCTATGGAACATCGGCTGATTAAACGCTGCTACAATCGATAGTCGATTCGGCAGCAATTAATTAAATAAACACGCGTGCAAATAATATTATATTTAAAGTCAGCGACGTGCGCGCGTCAGCCACCTGTGTTTTGACAAGCGCAGGCGCAGGTTGTGAGCGCAGGGTTGTTGGAGGGTTGCAAACATTATTGCAGTTTCTAGTGGGGGTGCATCGTTTGTCAGTTGTTTCCCGTGAGTCCGCGTTCGCGGACGGGCGTGTGAGCGACCCCCTCACTTTCACCCCAATTATTTGACTCAATTCAAACCATAAAACCGTACACACACCGTTGGTCGTTCGTGCTCCAACACTAAAACTCGTGATATTCGACGTGTCCGATCCTTAATCAGTTACATCCCCATTCCTGAATCGGCATGAACGATGATGGACGTGGAGGAGACGAACACAGCTTCCACCGCGAGCTCATCGCCGACACCTTCCAGCCCTGCTGCGGATTCCACATTTATATGGTAATTATTTTATCAGCAGGTTTTTACACTCAAATATCCACTCAGGTGTCTTCCACAAGTTATCAAATAATTCATTTGTGTTCAATTAGCTAATCAATTGTGATAAAATTGCCATCAAATTAATAAGTGTTGTTAAGATGGATAAAGTTCATTCGATGAGATATCAAATGAAATTCCGCTGAGAGGAAATATCTTTGCAAAGTGCTGTGTTTTTATACAAGACGCTGAATTGAATATTTTTAACTCAAGTTGAAGAAAAGTGATATTATGAATAAAAAATTGGAAGGAAATAGTAATGCGATTAAATTGCATCATTTTATTACACTGCCGGTAATAAATCGTGTTTCAGTTTGCAATTAAAATCCGAACTTGAATTATTATTATGCTATAATAAATTGTACGCAAGTATACAAGCGAGAAAACAAGCGTTTATCAACATTTATAAATAAATTATTATTACAAGTTTGACACTCGATTTTTTTTTCAGTTTCAGTGATCTCTAACATTTTTATGAGTAAAAGTTCAATTTCATCAAATTTATAATTTCAACTCCAATAAATTAATTTCAATCTAAAAACTAATTAAGACAAATTAATAATATTTGAATATTCACGTTGGATTGAAATGATTAATTATATAAAAATAATAAAAAATAATGCTCTCGTGATTATTGGATGGACATGTCTAGAAGATTTAAAATTTTAATTTTTATAACACTGCATAGTTAATAAAGTGCGCCTAAAATATTTAATTAAGTGCTATTAAATTATTTATTAATTGTTCGTATTGATTGTTTCGATATTACAATTCGTATTATTAATCACATATAATACTCGAATCATATTGAACATTGATTGACAGTATCAATATTTTCTACATTTATATGCCAGAAATGAATAAACTTCTTTTCAAGCTCCACCTGTTTCAATCAACAATCATTGGGAATAAAAAAACAACAACATTCAATATTGACGTTGCAATTATGTTTCATCTTGATCATCTGTTCGATAAATAATTGAACTGTAAATTCCGATTGAACATTATTATTCAACCCAGCATTCGCAAAACCAATTTTGATGGTAAAATGGAAAACAAAAAAAGTAGCAGATTAATAAATTTTGTGCAGCGCGCGGTATCTTTATCACAAGTTTTAGAAAGTGAGCTAAACGAGGGTATATATCGCGCGGGATCAATAATTTATCACTGCAGCGTAAGTTCCATAATGAACCTAAAATGCGACTCTTAAAATCGACTATTTCTCGCGCGATCTGCATCCAAAGTGGTATATATCACAATGGGTGAATGGATCGAACGGCTTTCTAATTTTACGATGATTGGAAAGGTTAGAAAGTTCCATAACCCGCGTACAAATATCTCGCGGATGTCTTGCAGATAGCACGTGACGTCTTGTAACTTATTGCCCCGGCTGTTTTACGGCTTTCCGCTTGGTTTTGTATGAAAATCTGCTTTACATGTTCGCAAAGATAAATACTCTAGTTACGGCAATCGAACACATTCGCTAATGCATAGCTCTCTCGCGCTCGTATATATAAAACTGCCGAAAGCTTTTTCTCATAAACTTTCTGCCGCCTGTCGGGCCGCCGCTTTTCAGCGCCGCCCGATTTTTCATTATTCAAACATTTCGGGTCATTATACCTTTGGAATAATGATTTCGCATTATCGGCTAACGTTTTTGCAATACTTATTGTCAGAATTATGCATCCACTCCCAACGGGGTATTAAAAAGAAGCGAGCATATATTCTCTCTGAAAGCAGCTTGTTACGCTCGAGAGTATAACGAGCCATACAATAATGCAATGCAACATTATGTATACGCGAAACGAGTGTGCACAGCATTGATTTATTTTTACTCGCCTAGCGAACTTTGCCTAATTAAGACAAAATCTTAATATCGATTTATTGTATTACACGCGTGCATTAATTAGAGCTTTCTGGGCTTGTGGGATGAAAGAGTTTTCATCCCACGTCAGAGAGCCACACTGCATTTCGAACGTTAATTTTGTTACATTTTGAGAACTCCTATTGATCGAGGGGACAAACAAGTCTATGAGCTTCTGTTTACTATCATTGTTTATTTTAGTACTCAAATCAAATTTGATATGTAACAAGTGTCCTCAATTTAAATTCCTTTTCAAACAATTTTGAAAGGGGATGAGTACATGTAACCAAGGAAAGACAAACTACGCTTTTTATGCATTTTTTTTATCACTATAATGCAATAAATAAACGCGCCTTTTTTCTATCTATATTGAAAAAAGTAAATGAATCAAACTAAATAATTGATGGTTAAATAACGAACACCGAAACGTCCTCCCTGTTGTTGTAGTTTATTTGCAAAAATATTTTAGTTCATTGATTTCTTTTGTTCTATGCGACCCTTAAAAATAGAGTTTTAACAACAGTTTTTCACTTAGTGTTTAACAAAATGCACCATTTTTGACTCGAGGAGAGTCGATCGATTTAATTGATTAACCATGCAGAATGTCTAATTTCTTATTCATTTCATTTAACACGTTTTAATAAATTCGTAAATGTTTTCCTCGACTGAAAACGTTTTGGTATTTTATATTAAAATTCTTTTGTCAAAAGAGCTGTCACTTTTTTTTTAGGGCTTCAAAAGACGTTTTATTCCAATCGCAATAATTACATTTTCGAAACAGTTTCTTATTCTGAGAACGACACCTGGCGTATTGGAAAAGTGTCTGTTTTTCAGCCGTGAAAATGTCATAAAACCAATGAATGCACTTTTCTCTATTCGAATTTGCTCTGACAATTTTATCTGTATTTTCTTTTGATCGTCATCTTCTAACGAGACGACAGTGTACACGGTCCAAACACTGTGCGCTTTTTTTATATGCAACATATACATATATATATATATGCGGCAGTGCGTTAAATAATGCAAGCTTTAAGTGCGCCAGGTCTTGTTTCCACCGTCCAGTCTTGTTTTCCATTCCGGCGATTAAAAATGTAAGACGCCAGACAACGTTTCGCGGATGCTTTGCCAACGATATTCGATTTCTCTCGGGAAAAGGAAATGCCCTTGCGAGAAAAACGTTTCAACAACACAAAAAGAATGCATCCTCTATATCTTACGCGCGCGTAAAACCTAACGACGAGACTCACGGCGCGTTTTCCAGCGCAAATACTTGTTAATTCTGTACAATTGAAATTCTTCCTCCGCGAAACATTGTTAATACCGACGTATATACCGCTTTGAATCCAACAAAAGTGATTGTCGATAGGTCTTTACGATGACGCGACTAATTTATATTCCTACTTCAACTCTTCTCGCCTAAAGTGTGTGAAAAAACATTTTTGAAATTACAATACAGAACAATGAGCCGGATTAAAATTTTCTCAGAATTTATTTAATTTTTTAATTTTTTTCTGTGTGGCGTAATTTAATTACCCAGCAACTTAACTGTTAACGTATAGCTGTTTTTATGAAAAGGTGAGTTGCATCATTTACAAGGAAATGTAATTATTGATTCATTTATAAAAACGTAATTCTGGCAAAACGCTGTATTTCTGTGCCTTGAAACCGATTTTTAATTCAAAGTTATCTAACATTTTATTTTTACGTCTGTACATTCTAAAATTTTGTTACAACAATGAGACTACGAAACAGCGTTTTGTTATTGACTGTAAAACTATCATCTTAAGTATGTTTTACACGAGGGATGATGGGCCAACTTGAGTCATCCTTCAGTCAGTTAGAGCACAAAAAGTATCATTGAAAAAACATCTTCTGCTTTCTCTAAAGAAACCTTTGATTCCATTTCAAAACAAAAGCTCGTTCGAAGCTCTCCAGGCTCTGCTTTTGCCTACACGGATTGGAGCTTTCCCTTTTGGTCTGAAACCTCACTGTAATTTAATTATCTAACTGAGATCGATGATGCAATTGCGCCAATATTTTTAAAAGTTGATCAATTATTTCAAGATTTTCGCTTTTATTATTATTTTTCCAGTTTTATAATTCAAACTCAACCTACTTTTATCTTTAGTCCTTTGTACGATACCATCATTCATAAATCTTATTATGTATTAATCCGCCATGTCAATAATGCCATTCAAAAAAAAATAAAAAAAAATGAACAATTTGCAAATTCTAACAAGAGCACTTAACCGACTTGGGATAAAAAATGACGGCGGTTTATTCGCACGATTAACTTACACGAGCCATCAAGATATGCGAAGCGACAACTGCAGATCGGAACGGATTCGCAGTTTTTAGGATTCATAAAATTGTACAAAAACTTTTTGTCGGCCATTTTATCATGTCCATTAACCTTGGCGAACGTCGCACATTTATGCAAACGAACGCGCACCCGAACTGGGTCAGATCCGTGTTTTCTCTCTCTCGAATCAAGGCCGGCTTGTAAAAGGATTTGGAGCTTTTTAAACGCTGCATATCAAGCCGCTTAGAAACTCCGATTTGATTGAATTTCGCGTTGAGCAGTCGCGGGACGATTTGACGGCGGGGCACTTGACATTATGTATAATGTATGTTTCTATTTCAGCGTGAAACGGGAGCCGAGCACCGAGGAACCCAGCAGCCCTCTCGAGGCAACCAGCCCTGGCTCTATCTTACGCAACAACGGTGAGTTTCTTGAGCATGCAAATCATTTTACTTATTTAACAGGAAATCTTCATAACCGGCCCTCCAGCCACGCTCCACCCTTTTCTAATAAAACCCTCCCCTGATCCTCCGAGGTATATTTTCGACTAACAGAGTCAGCGATGTTTGTTTTAATCAATTTCTCTGTTCCATCGCTGACAAAGACGTACTTTTTAGATGATAAGCAAGTATGCATTCTGGATTGTTGTCTACGTTTAAATTCGTCCTTTTTTTAATCTAGAAAAATGTATTAAAACATGTTACCCATGTATAAATTGCCAGCGATAAGCCAAAATGAACAACCGATTCTACGTTGGACCAATGTTGGCAGCCAACGTTGTACCAATGTTTATCAAATTGAATTGCCAGAAATGCAAAAACATCTGATAACCAACTTTGGCATACACCATTTATACAATGGTGGCATCCAATGTTTATCCAACATTGGCTTGGAACATCGGTTGCCAACGTTGAGCCAATGTTGGAACAATTAAATCTTCTGGATA
>JAPYZS010000721.1:0-32840 GCA_030522925.1 Trissolcus japonicus
GCCCCAGGGATTTCGCAATTCAGAAAAAAAAGAACAAATTTATCCTCCCGTAGCTAGAAAAAACGGAGGGCATTAGTGATTGGTTCAGCCATTTCGCAATCTTGGTCAAGCTGGTATTGCTGTGGAGTGCCTAAATTCTAAATTCTAAAGTTATTCAAAAATTACAGCCCATTTTACTCTCCACGCTTTTCTCATATTATGCCCACTCATAAAAAACTCTTTCGGAGCTAGATATGATGAGCCGATTGGTCCCTTTCTGAGACTCCCGAACCGTTTTCAAAACGCCACGTTACAATATTAACAAAATTAAATAAATAAATTCTGTGGCTTTGAGGAAAAACCAGTTAACTACCAGTTGAAAACATAAAAAATTAAACATTTAAGAAAATAAAAGTTTAAACATTTTTTTAAACAAAATTAGAGTGCTGAATAATGTAATTTATTCTTTTTTGGTCCCCATAGAAACACTTTTTTGAATTTTTCTTATAGAAATAGATAAAAAAACAACGTAAAATATGTTTTTAATTTAATTGTACAAAAAAGCACTTAACTGGTTTTTCCTCACAGCCACAGAATTATAAGTGTAAAAATATATTTTTTTCACTTCACCTTGTGAATTGAAATATAAAAAACATATGATTATAAGATGAATGTCTAGTGGAAGTTATAAGTTTGAAATTAATATTCACAAATTGTGTTATTGTAGAGAGTAGCGATTGGTGCAATTATTAGACGAAAGTTTGACAGAGTACAATTTGTGCACACAGCTACCACCGGAAGTCAGAAAGAGCGCGCGCGATTTAAATCGGTTAATGATTAATAGATTAATTGATATTGACTTATTCAAATTTCACTTCGCATTCAATATTTTGATTTAATAAACATTGTTACGAAAAATGCACAACATATTACTTGTAATTGACTAGATCGGGTTGGATCCTCGCTAGAAATATAATATGTGTTGTTTCGTTTTTTTTCTAACTTTATTATGGAAAATTGAACTTTTTATTTTTAGTTTTATTTATATTACATAAAAACAATAATTTTAAAATACGGGGTTTTACAGAGCGAGGCGTTGCACCATGAAAAGTCCCGGTTATAGCCAATGAATTGCCCTTAAATTTGCAGGGCATAACCTTCTGGCAGAATTATTTTTGTAAAGGATGAACGCTATTTTATTCTCTGTGAATTCGAATAAATGAAACTCACTCTAGAAAGTGAATATGCATGTACAAGAAGTCTAGAGTCTTCTACCAATTTCACTTATTTTTGGACAAAATTACAATGGAATTTTCACTTTTTGCAATTGGTGGAAAATTCTGGACTTATTTGAGTTTAGAGTGTGGAAGCACTTCAAAAAATATGAATGAAAAATCGAAAAAATCACTAAATAAACCAACATTTTTTAATAAAGCATATACACATATGTTGTTTTGTTTTTCTATTATAATTATTATACTTCAAGTTTTGACCATCGCCTGTCAAACAAGAAATCTTTATCGCATGAACATGGTCGAATGTCAGATTTGCGGCCATTTTTAAGCCTCTTTTCGATTTTTCGAAAGAGAATTCAATTAAATTAGTTAAGAACTCAATTCATTACTTTTATAGTTAAATTACAATTTCAAAGTTATAATAATTTTAATGTTTTCAATAACAATTACAACCTTTTTCATGAATGATTCGTTAGTCATCATTTCAATATCAGTTTTGAGTCGACAGAAGAGGAAATAAACATTGAACGACTTTATTCTTCATTTTTTTTTTCATTTCGATAAATCCTGTACTCGCTCAGCGGCAGGCAATTAAATTTGAGTTGTTTTGATTGCTAGCAAACACTTCGAATTTACGCGCAAAGAATACAACTCAATCTGTCCAATTAGACTTTCATCGTTACAGATAGGTTCTCGTGTATTCCTCTAACTCACAATCAACCTTCGTTCTTTGGAAATAATTCCGAGCGCCAAGTTCCTGTATCAGATGATGTCGAAAGATTACGACCGACCGAAAGAGACTCGAACTGCACTTTAATCGTCTTTGAATGATTAATTCTGGAGGCACGAGAAGAATTCTCTGTTTCTCTCAAAACAATGCCTTTTGAAAAATAAAAAAAATATATTTTGCCTCATAAAGGAAAGAAAAATATTCTTTCCTTTTAAAATTCCTCTTCAAATATATCTGATTCCATCTTAATTAAATATAACTAATAGAAATTGTGTGAGAAATGAACTAATTAGACATTTCAGAAAATTAATAATTGGCCTGATTTTACATGAACAAAGTTCAAAATATTCGCCTAGTTTGTAATCACTGTTAAATTTGCAGTCATATAGAAGCCAAATTGATGCATTTCATGAAGTATAAATTGAACGATATCACCTTGATCAGTAAAATAATTAGTAAATGATTGAGTGTAAAATCACTTTAAAATAATAAAAAATCAGTTTAGTAAAATTATTCAATCAAGAGTGTTATAGCAATATAATATTGTTTAATAAATTTCATTTTACTGCGAGAGATTATTATAAAAAATACAGTTGTTTCGTGTTATATGTTTTTCAATTGGTAACATAAAGGAGAAAAAATCAAGCTGTGGATAAACTGTCCGATCGAAAGTTGTATCATGAAAATAACGACAGTAATTAAACTTGAATCTTTAATTAATTATGTCTTGGAAAGATCTGATGTTATTTAACGAAGCTTACCTTTTCGATTATGTGTATGCATCACTCTGAAAGTTACACTGTGTGTGTATTTACTTTGCTCAACGAAATACTTTAAGGACCATCCTTAATCCTTCTGTATAATTTCGTAATAAGTTATTTATCTTGAACAATACAGCTCTATGCATAAGAAACTTAGTTTCTTCAGGATGCTCACAGTCTTATCACTAATTGTTTTTCATGACTAATCAAAAAACTTCATTTCATATCAATTAATTAATTTTGTTCATCCAAATGATAACGGATGACCTTCTGTCATTAAGATATGCGCAGTTGTACCGATTCTTCCGAGATTAATTAACCGATGAAACTTTGAGACACCTTCTAAACGTCAAAAATATATTATCATGATAAATTGTCATAAAATTTTGCGATTTATTACTTATGAAATTCCGACTCGCAAAAATTAAGTAATGTGAATTTTCCTACCTTTCAAAAAAAGTATGATTTGTGTACGAAAAAAGTATAATATCAAAAGTTTTGGACGATCTGATAGTCAAATTCAAGCTCTGAGTTATACAATCTATCTTTTTTTGCAGAAACAATTTTATAAATCAGATTTATAAGTGACAGTCGAGCCGAGACGAGTCCAGTTTTTCTTTTCACCCACTCAAATAGTATTCAGTTTGAATTTAGCACGAGATAATTTATAGGGACATCTCACGGTAACACTAAAATGTTTAAAATAAAATAACCAGTGATTCTTTCACCAGCCGACATTCTGATTTTGAATTATGATATTGATCTTTGGGACCTGTAAAAAAAGAACTTCAGCTCGTCGAACTTTATCGAATTTTATAAATGTTCAATTTAAAAAAAAGAAGCATCAGTTTTGTATTGTTATATAATTTGATTAGTTTTACGTACAGTTTTACGTATGTAGTAAGTTTTACGTACAAATTGCGACAATAGCCCAGCAAATGGTTAAACACAAAATTGATCTTCAAAAACATATATATTGAACAAACCTTAATATTTAAAAAGTTATATTAACGAAAGTTTTTATTTCAATTTCTCCGATAAAATTTTTTTATTCATCAAGTATTTCCAATTTTTCATTGTCTTATTCAGTTTTTTTACGACTTCCATTTTCTCTATAATTGTAGTTGGCGGTGACACACAATTGAAAATGTTCTTGATTTGAAAGACGAACTGGAGCGACTGACAGTGAATCAGAATCAGGAGAGAACCATGCCAGGTGCTACATTTAACCGTCATGTACGTAAGCTCTGATAGACAGTAACAAACTGTAACACACCGTAGCTTGCCGATTCGTTGTGGGAGAACTCAGAAATTATATACAATCAGTGCACTACAAGTTGTCATCCAAAATTCAGCGCATTTCAACACGACCGGATGCAATTTTTCAGCATCCGTTTTTTATTTTCAACTTTTTTTAAATTTTCAAATTCGTTTTTTCTTTAATCTGAATTCAAAATCTTGTGATTAAATATAAAGAATTTAAAAAAAGGAAATTTCGAATAAAATGTTTGCTTTTAAAATTTTTTTATCAAATGATATCGAGTTAAATATAAGTAGGATATAGATACGGAACTATAAAAATAAAATTTGTTCTTCCGGGTTTATAAAAAAAGCAGCTCGGTAATTGTGAAGATATAATTTTTGCATGCACTTGGTATAGGTTACAGCCTTGAAGTGTCCAACATTTTAGCGGATATAATGATACTCTAGACGCCGGAAGCGGCGTCGGGGCAGACTTTGAGAACAGGATTTTGAGGGAGCGATAGCACCAATCAGCCTCGCCATTGGTTGAGGACGCGGTTACATTGGAATAGGGGTCATATGTAATCGATGCCGCGACATACCACGGTACGATTGACCTTGTACTTAACTTCTGAAACCGAACGTCATGAAACACGTCATACTTAGCTCAACGGAACGAACTATCGAACGGCATGTTTACATTCACGCGAAAGTACGAAATAATCAATGTTCAATTATGATACACGTTGTTTTGCATTCAAATAGATGAGCCTATCGGTGACACGTTCGTTGCAGCCGTAAGTTATCACGCTCGATGACCAATCACAAATCATGAATGGATGATCCTAGTAATCATTGCGTGGAAGTAATCTACAATACACATTTCATCGAGTTTGTGTACCGTTGAAATAAATCGTCTCCATCTATCATCATCGATGGCAGTCGAATTACAAACAATAATCGAATCTTCAAATCCAATTTGAATTTGTCTTTTGCAAAAATAATTCTTCTCTCTTGATACGGAAAAGTGAAAGAAACTCAAAAAAGTTCATATTCATTTTTTCGGAGTAATAACCCGTGAAAAAAAGTCTTGGTCTGGTCAGACCTGGAAATAGTCCTGATTAGATTGAAATATGTCAAATTGTATGAAATTTTATCTGATTCATGTCTGATTTTACACGATCAGACAAAATTTCGTCGAATTAGGTCCATTTTCAGATCTGATCAGATTTTGATTCACACGAAAAGGGCAAGCTCACATAGGCTTTTATTTTGCCAATTTAGGCTCCAATGAAAAGTGACTTTTATTCTGGCTTGCCTTTATAGGGCCCGATAAATTTGTAGGGGCAACCTGATTATATTTTTACTAGGGTTTACGTTATTTGTGAAGTGAAATTGGCATCACTTATTTAATTTTAGAGATCTCTAACGAGGTAGAAGAACAATTTATTCAAAATCATCAAAAAGCGACAACAAAACATTTTTTTCCTTGTTATTTTTTTTTTTTTTTTTTCTAAAAAATACATTTTGCAGTAACCCTGCTATTCTTATTAATTGCCAATTGATAGCAACGTTTGACGACATCTTCATTTTTGCACCCCATCTGAAGTAACTTCTCAACAATCTGAAAGAAAGATTTCATTTTAACCGACGTGGTCTTTGAGTTTACGAAACAATTATTATTGATTTTATGAAAATACAGAATTCCAACATCCGGTAAATAACAAATTTTAGAATCTGCAGATTCCCAGTAGGAGCATACCAACAGTCGCTCTTACCACAGAGTCACTGTAGTGGAGAATCAATATTTTAATTAAAAAAAAAAACAACAAAAATTAAGAAACAGAAGTGACAAAATAAAATGAGATAAAACATGGTTTTTTCAATTAAATAATTAAATGAATATTAATAATTGAATAAATATAAACATTATCATATAATGCAGGTATCATCAATTGACCATATTCTATTTATTCCTTACAGAAAAACTATTCATTTCTCAATTATTTCGAGAAACTCCAAAAACCTTTTGAAAACACTTTGGATTTTCTATTCCAATAATGTGATGTATCGTTATTAAATAGTTGAAAAGTTGTTAAACCAATTCTACATCTGATGAAAAGAGGAATACGCCTTAAAGAAATATTATTTGGCTAAGAAGCTTTTGAGAATAATGAGTACAAACATATGACGAACTAACGAAAAAAATAAATCAATATATTTTCATTTTTAATAAATAGTAATGCAAAAAACAGACATGACAGATAACAAAAGTTCTCGGTGCGAAGTACGGAATTTCAGCTATTTCAGTTATTTCAATTATTTTTCATATATGGATTATACGTTTAAGTTGAACATATTTTGGAAAGGCACGTCTAAGTTTTTTGAAAAAAAAACGATAACAAACCTAAAAATAAAACTATCTTCAACGTGGTTTATAGTGAAATTTCATTAACCCTTAAGCCCCTGAACTCTTGAAACGTTAACGCAGATTAACAAAAATTTTATATTTTTGTTTTTTAGCACTAAAAAAAGCGAAATCTATCAAAAGATATGTTAACTTTTTTAATGTTTTTTTTTGCATTAAATTACATTATAAATGAAGTTCGGAAAAAATACAATCGACTAAGTACCGAGAAGTACATTATAAATATAATAATTATTTGATTGACAATATTGTTCAATCGCACAATAGTATATTGGTCAATCTATAAACAATATATAGACAATATGCCGGATGATTATTTTTACTAGAGTTGTGTGTCTAAAAAGTAAAATTTGAATGTTGCCTGTGAGATGAGGACTGCTTTGTTTAAAGGCCATTTCTTAAGTAACGCTTTCGCATTAAAAGCTCTTATAGCTTACTGTGAAAGCCAAAAAGGTGAGCAATTGGTGGAGAAGTAAAAAGGCAGTGATTAATCCTGACGCAAATTATAAGACGGTTTTTCTCTTAAGTATACTAGGTGCTTATATTTTACTTTGCGTATACATAATGTCCGCGAATTCCAGCGAAATACTTGATACGATTCTCGGATTAGTTCGCATATCTATCACCTCTTTTTGTGTAATGAACTTTCGATGGAGATATTTTGCTTCTCGTTTCTGCTTTTATTTCTACTTATATTTATGAAAGTATCCATGCGGTTTACATAAAAAATCTCTCATTAAAGCAAACCTTACACTTTGCCATTTCTATTTACTTATTTTTCTTCCGCGTTCATAAAACTCAAGTTTATGCAGATTGTAATTGAGAGTTGCGAGAAAATCTTTGCTACTGGAAATGATACGATGTTTTCTAAAAAAGTGATTTAAATTATTCTGTACTTATTTTTGTCGCCTCTTTCTTGTTGCTGTACGCAAATGCATTTTCGGATTCAGAAATTGTATTAAGGTTTCGTTCCATCTATCCAGTATTCCAATATACAAACTCTTATTATAGAGGTAACTCAGACTTGTATTGTCTTATGATTGCATTATTATACAATCAATTTCAAATCACAAATATTATTTGTCAGATCTATTCTCCATGATTAGTTGCATAAAATAATGAAATCGTTGTGAATTTAAAAATAATGATTTTTCAAATTTTACTAAACGGAACTAGAACAAAGGTCAAATTGGACAAAATTGAAATCGGTTTAAGACTTGCTTTTATTTTGTTTTCTCTTTTAACGTGACTAGAATACAATTCTAGATGGATAAAAATCTGTAAACTTGATTGTTATCATAGTTTGTATAAAATCAAAATCTCAATCTTTTTCATCTTTTAAAATTAATTTTATTGTGGACATACATCTTTGGACAGTTTAATTTCGGATGAAACAATTCGTTTCAAATTGTTAAATATTAAACTGAGACGGTTATTGATTATTCGTAAGTTCATTAATTAATGTAGCGTTCCAATTCCGCATACAAAATGTACTCAGCGGTGCTAAAAGATAAAATTCAACGAACATAACGCTCCGACGTTGAATGAATACTAATATAGTTTTACAGGCTTAATTGTATTGTCTGCACGATTTTGACGTGTGATTCAAATTTTATCTGTTTGCATACACCTAAATTCAAATTTCCATATTTTTTTGAAGTAAAAATAATAGCCATAGACAAGAGGAAAAATATTCAACAACCAACAAACAACAGAATAAATCGTTTTGTCATTTTCTTAATATTATTTTAAAATAACAAGACTGAATTATTTTTATTAATTTGGCATTTTTTACCTCTTTTATTGCCAGAAATTTATGTCGAAAATTTCAATCTTTCTACATTTATTTACTTCATTTTTTATTCAGCTCGGTCGGCGTTTCATTTCTTAATAATAAATTTTTGACAATAAGAAAATCTGATGACATCTGTTTTATTAGATAATTCCAAGATTAAACTAAGTTGCGGTCTTATACAAGGTAATACTAAAAGTTATGAGACCGTTCACGCAATTCAAAGATTCTAAAATTTATATTTTCTTTGATGAGTTACTCATGCATATAATTTATAACGAATCTGCCACAGTGGACGTTAAAAAGTTGCCTCTCCGGCTACGATCTATCTCAAGTTAAACTTTTCGTTTCGTCGTGCATCCAAATAATTTTAAAGTGAAATTCATTAATGAGTTCTGTTGTCATTATCCTTTTGCAGAAACTTCATTAAATATTCTAGCCAACTCAGCTTGAATTTTAACAGAGGATGAGAAAATTCACGTGACGAGTTTGGCGTTGAAAGTGCCTCGCATCTTACACAAAGTGGTTTAAAACAATTGGCGAATAATCTTCGGATCAGCGATACAGCTGTGAAAGAAAGCAAACATCAGCGAAACAATGAATCGTCGAAAGCTTATTCGTGTGGTGTTATCTACTTTGCGGTTACCCAGTTTATACGGGTTGGAGTATCAAGTACATGAGAGGTGTTTGTATTGAGGTTGCTGCAATGCGCAACGGACTGTTTGAGTAGACCACTTGGTCCCTCATTTAAGACTTTTGTTCAGCATTAGTGTTCTTCTTCACTAAGCATTGATCAAATCCTTCACCTTAAAAAATCGAGCATTTAACAAATTTCACCATACAAAATTTTAATTCAACCTTGGAGGAACAAACCGAGCGAATTGTCTTAATGGCTACGATTGTCTTGTTCGCAATTGGGAGGTCAGGGGTTCAATCCCCCGACTTTGTTTAGGTTTTCGTGGTTTTCCTAGGCGTTGAAGGCAAATGTCTTGGAGGAGTAATAATTATAATCAATTCCCAGGATTATAAATAAGTCCAGGTCTGATCAGACCTGGAAAATGAGTAGATCTGATTGAATTTACGAAAATTTCCATGTCTGGACAGATTCAGTTAGACTAAATTAACAACATTTTACTTTATCTCATCGAAAATGTATAAATCCAATTTTGTAATCATATAAACAACTTAATACAAAATGTTATAAAATGGAATATATTCAGTATCTTAAAATAATCATATCTAACATTAATAAAATACAATTAAATCAGATCTGTTCTAATAAAGTAGATCAAAATCTAAAAGCAGGCTTGATTTCAAATCATTGCAAATTTTCTTCACAAGTTATTTTGTGAAAAATAAAAACGCCATTTTCGTTCCTAGAGATGATTAAGAAATATCTTTTTTTCGTCCCATGTGAAAAACTAATATATTGTTAGCAACTTAAAGGACAAAAAAATGAAATTCAATTTTAAACAGATAGTGTTACGAACCTAAGCCGAAAAAGATTTAAAACTCAAATTCCTTTCAAAGAATTCGCAGAGGAATGAATTTTATCGTCCCCTCTTTCATGTAACATCTTTATGAGGGGAGAATTCAAGGAGCTGATTAAAAATAAAACCCTTTACAGAGGAGCACGTAACAATCTCCAAGGATTACCTATAACGTGCGGCGAGAAAAAAAGGAGAGAAGAAAAGAATAGATTTTTAACGACGATTCTTTTATATCATAGGAAATCACTCATTTCAACATGCCAAAGTGCTCTCATTCTTTCTGTGACGCCGTTGCTGGAAATCCATGTTTTTATACTTATTCGCTTGATGTAGCCTGCCCTCTCGGCGCACATGCACACCTGCCCCTTTTCATCTTTATTTCCAGCCTCTCCTCTTGTTCGTCTAAGAAAGTTGAGTTGTTACAAAAGCTCGCGGATACGTGCTCAAGTTTTGAAAGCAGGGCATCATAATTTGGCCGCATATTTATACTTCAAACGCGTTGCTAATCTCGCAAAGGAACGTGAATTTATTTAACCGATGGGTAATTGCGAAAATGTTTCAGAGACGCGGGATCCTGTTGTGTGTTGGCGGGTGCAATCGAATTATGTCTTTGCGCAACCAACAATCATTTCACTGTAATTTAAATTTATGCGCTATCATTTTGCAAACAAGCCGGGCTTGTACACAATCAAGAACGCTCGTTCCAATTTATTGTTAGAATTGAAAATTCAAATTCAATCATGCCGCCGTTTGTTGACGCCATTTCCAATCAGTTCATTTGTATGCAAAATTACCATTAAAAATTATAAAAATTTTACAATGAAGTGAAACCAATGAATAATTAATCATGCAAAAAACAATGTTAATGAGAATGTGATACAATGCAAAGTATGGTTACTTTTGCATTTCTCTTTACTTTGTATTTTTATTTTAGTTTGTACGAAATGTCTCCTTTTTCTTAATATTAGTATAACACCATCAAACTTTTTTCTCTCAAGATAATTTCTAACTATGAAATGCCAACACATTTTTGTGAGAAAGAAATTATAGATAAGACATTTTAGCCTAAAATAATTTTAAGCTATTTGTAAATTTAATTTAACAAAATGAAAAAGTAACATTTTATTGTTTACTTTCTTTTTAATTTTTAGAAAGAAATTTTTATTATATCTGATTTTCATTTAAGTAAGCAGGATTTTGCAATGACTTAATACACGTTTTAAAAATCAAAAGAAATATATTTAATACAGTCATTAATGTTTTTGCCATGTTAACAAAATTTCGTTATATCACTCTCACAATTCACAATCGATAATTTATTCGTTCCTCCATGTAGCACGCATACCCTCACGTATCTAATTAGCGATGTTTATTTACAGAGCTCGGTTTTTGTGTATTATTCGGAATATCAACGGTCGCCTCTCTTCCTCGACAATATTTTCTTTTGATTGAACAGTTGCTGCTTATATCCCTTCGTGCCGTCATGCTAGGATTGCTTATGAGAAATACCTTATCAGAAAATACATACACAGATACAACTAGATCATTTCATTCGTGTGAGTTCCTTGTCCTTATATTTACAGTGTATCTCGATTGACAATATGGCGATGTACTTTCTGCTCTTCAACAGTTTTTTCTTTATACATTTTACAGTAATGGTATAAATCAAATATCTCGTTTCAAAATTTCCATTTCACAGAGATGAAAGAAACATTTAATGGTTATTTCTTGGTTCTGTATAAATACTGCAATTGAAAAAGGTTATTGAATTAGCGATGATCTCAATTTATAACGAGTCTTTGCTGGCTCGCAGTCTGCAATATAAAACTGATTGACTAAAAGTAAAAATCGTTTGACTATTCGTTAATAATCTCATCCGCCGTGGTCCGGAAGTTGTTTGAATATTGAATTTCGGTGCACAACCGAAATTGTGTGTGCTTTTAAATAGAGTGCGTGTAGCTTGGAATAATGCGAGTTGTTTTATATTGCTTTGCAAACATGCTTGCTAGTTGACACTGACAAGTACCTGTTGCGAGTCTTAAATAATATGTTAGTTGTCTCGACCAGGACTTCGGTCGAAGTTTTGTACACCTCTCTTCAAATCAGGTGCAAAGAAATTGCCGTTAGGCTATAGCTAACCGAATCCTGTGCAAAATTTAGACAACTGGAGAATACATTTTTTTATAAAATTAAACTAAATCGAATTTTTTGTTCGATTCTTTATAGATTATTAATAATTTTTAAGTTTTATATGAAGTATAAGAATTTAAAATATTCCGTTATTCGAAAAATGTTTGCCAATAGCCGAAGTTTATTCAATATATTGCAAAATTGACGTCAGAGAAAACGTATTTCTATCTTACATGTAATCTCCAAGTTTTGTATACATTTGAATTTGAAAGTAAAATATATACATGTCTTTGTTTGTGCAATTTCTGTGTCTTAGTTAAATGGAGTGTTTGATATCATCTGAGCTAAAAAATTGTTACACTAAACTTTTTGGACAAATCTAATCATATCGTTGGTATAAAAATTTTAAAAATTCAATGGCAATAAAGTCTTACAAATAGCCGGTTTTTACGTTGCCGTTTGATTGTTTTATGCCCGTTTCTTGAAAGCGTTTATGATAGAGTAGATTCGTGCCGATAAAAACATTTTACTTTGTAACAAAAAATAAATAAAAATTAAATTAAATTGAATGTGTAATTTAAAAAAAATGAAATTTTTATTTAAAATTGTTATGTTTTATTTTTGAAATAAATATTGCACCTGATTTATAAGAGTCATTCATTGATCAACAATATACTTAACGAAACTCAACTCTACTGAAACTCAACAGGATTGCTAAAATTTTAAAGTAAAGAAAGCAAAATAAATAATTTTATGTTCAAAATCAAGGGTCGCGCAAGCGACCCGACGAGGCAAGGTTTAACCTGACCGTCGAGAGCGTACTTAATTACAATGATACAAGAAATCAACTTTTGTGACGAGAGGACGCTCGACACCGCCATATTGTTTGTGAATTTTTACTTTGTATTAGAATATCTCACGTTATAACTCTATGACGCGTAGACTACAAATGATGCTTCATATTCGATATTGCATTTGATTGTTGATACGCAGGATCTATCCCAAAAAGCTATATTTAAGTTGGCTACCGTGGTAAATCTTTGTCTCTTGTGTTCTTCTGCCTGCATACATGATTTTGCTTTCATTCCAGTTTAGCCGCGTCACTAAGAACAACCTCACAACGCAACATTTTATTGCATGTCAACTCACTTTCAAATGTACATTATTGTTTTACAAAATATTTACAATGACTGTTGTATATAGCTTCTGAGAATTTCGCTTTTCGGCTTCGATTCGATCGACCGTGTGTACAAAAAAACATTATTTATTGCGATACAACTGATACGACAATTCAACTCAAATAAATACTCCGAAAACGTTTCCTACAGTATTGCAGCAGAACGAGTACAACAAACATTTACTTAACGCGAGTTTTGATTTGTTCAATTTAGTGTTTATCATCACAGATTTTTAGAGGAAAAGCAGAACAAATACAATGTTGAACGGCTGATATATGCTCTGCTTTTATTTTCATTATTGCTCATCATTATTTTCAATTCATCATTGTTTCACAAAAACCCTTATTCGCCCTAGTAAAAATGACGATATATCGTTCATATATTATCAATAGATTGGAAATATATTTTTTAACAAATCGTATATCGTATACACACATTGTAGTAACAATATATTGTCCATATATAATTAACTATTTTTTATATATGGACATTGATATTATAATAAAAAATGTTCAAAAACAGTCAATATATTGATCATATATGGGCAATATACTGTCTATAATTGATCAATATATGATCCATGTATTGTCATTATATGGTCCATATATCGCACTATATATACCACATTTATGTAATTCACATTTCTTGTCTGTATGGATTTCTTGTCACAGAAAATCATATTTCGGGCATGTATGAGCCATATATATACACATTCGAAAACATAAAATAGATTTTTGATTATATAGGGCAACATTTATGCTACATACATGGTTAACATATATGGCCAATAAATGTGGCCATATATAAATTTAACATGGAATATGATCATTTTTACTAGGGTGTTTAGCTAAATAAACGCAGTCCAAAAGAAAAAAAAACTAGAATCGTACCTACGCCAATTGGTTCACAATATATATATCTAAGGCTTTGAAACATAAATTTGTATACAATGAGTTCCAATCGTTGATGGTGTATTTTTGTGTCATCGAATTATCGCTCAGATCACTGATTGAGTAATTACCATGTGCACGAATGAAATAGCGTCTTATTCAGTCTTCGACGCGGTTTTATCAGACTAGGTATTTTCGTACGTCTCGCGCCATTTGGTTACTTATAAACCGATATTATGTTTCGTTATGTCTACGCTCGTTTAGGTATGATAAGCATTATCCAATATGTACAAAACGCAAATACACGTCGAGCTTAGGTACAAACAATTTAAAAACATTGAATGAAGACACATCCAGCGCAAGAAAACATCAGAAGCGACATCTCCCACTCTCTTAGAAATTTCAGTTTTGTCAGAACGTGTGTTCATTCGATTACCATCGCATTAAACGCGTCTTCATCTTTGTCTATTTTTTATTTACAAAGCGCTGCTTTAGAATCTAAGATGTACGTATTGCTATTGATTTGGGACCGTCTCCGAGTCTCTTATCCCGGCTTTGAAATCACTCGCTAATCGATCCCTCGATTTGTACGGATGATTATTACTTTGATGAGCTCGTTTAACATTGTCAAAACCACATTCAATATTAGTCTTTCGTGAGTTTATCTAGCTACTTAAAAGTACACTCACATTTACAATTACACTAACATTTATAAAAGTTTTTTTTTGTTTTCTTTTGATTGAATTGTATATCAAGAAACGGTTTTTTTTACTTACGTCACCGCGCGATTTACCGAAAACACATCGGATCGATCGCCAAGTGAAATTCAAAGCTTCGCACGGTCAGGTTCAACCAACTGTCTTTTATATCTCACACTTCATATTCATTTGGTTTTCATAAATCGTCTCAAAACTAATTTTAACAAATTCAACATCTTGCAGCCGTGTCAGCTGAGATAACACAACAACGAAACGACCAACCGGTCCAACTTTTATATCAATGTCCAAACTCAACACGTTCCATCGACTTTAATATATTTTATACTCTTGTGTCTTTTGTTTTATTTTGCATTTTTCCATTCTTCTTACACTTGTTTTCCACTTCCGGGATTTTGGTAAACAAACCGCGAGAAAGAGAGCAAGTCGTAATTATGACTATGATCAAATAGTGTCGGTGTTTGATCACTGCGCTTCATTTTATACTTTTGGTTACTACAATACGCACGGGAAAAAATATTTTGTTAAACTAACGAAAACAACTAACTCGATTTCACATTTTTGTAATGTTGTCAAAACTTTGTTGGATTGATTATATAACTGTAATAACTTTTGTATTTGGAAAAAGTGATTTTTGATGTAAAAAATAAATTTCAATCAAAAATATATTAATATTAAAATAAATTTATAAGATTTGAATCATTTGAAGGAGTGAATTATGAATTGTTGCACATTAAAATAACATTTACTTAACGTTTTTACCGCAATTGATTGGTGTGTTTTGCACTATTTTACAAAGTACATACTAAAAATATGTACGATGTTTTTATTTATTATTTAATACAAACAGAGCAAACAATGATAAAAAATATATTTATACATAAATTTTAACTGAACAAGCGAGTTTGAATATACAATAACATAATTTTTGATACTGTCAAAAAATAATTTTATCAATTAGATCGACATTTTAATATAAATTTAATTCAACAATGTTTTGCGAATTTTAATAAATTTTCTTAATTGATACGATTAATTAATTTTTCCCGTGCGTACAAACAATGTCGCCATCCTGTCATTTCGTTCTTTTGAATTCAATCATTTCGTACTTTTGAATTCAATGCATTACAGACAGTGCAGAAGCCTTTGTTTGACTTAAACAAATAAACACGAACGCGACGCAATAAATTACAATTCGTCGAGCAACGCCTCCTTCTCTGCTCCGCCAGGGAAACAAAAAAGACTGCGAAAATTTTAGCACCGCGTATAACAATTTGCAATCGGAAAGCACCATGAGAAAGGAACATTGCGCCCGACGAAGGTGTGACGAGCGCTTAGCTAACTTCTTAGCCTTAGGCCAACGTAGATATGATCGATTTCATTCAAAATGCTTTTTCTCGTGCTTTTACCCTTGTTATCTTTTTTTCTTCGTCTCTGCCCTTCTCCTTAGCTCTATGTCTTTGCGATATATCACCATCAGTCTTACCTTTTATGCATGCCATGAGGAGAAATAAATATTTTTCACGATGCAGATTAAATAAAAAAATAATATGAAGACAAAAAGAAAGCCACAAGAGCGTGCAAAAAAAAATTTACAGGAGTTTGGCAGTTGCGTTACTACGATCAAGTTTGGTATTTGCAACGCTATCTCCTTCGCAAAATTATGAGACATAATATATTGCCGGCTCTTATCGTTCCGAAATCACTTTTCTTTTGAGATGGTTCATGAATATTTATCGCAATTTTTTTTATACATAAATTATATACGTGCGTCATGATTAATGAGCATCCGATATTGTCAATAAAAAGCAAGCGGTACGAAAAATAGCCAATGAGCAACGGCAGATAAAACAAAAATCAACAGCAATCATCCATCGGAACTTTATACTGAATCGTTAATGAGTATTTTCAAGCCTGTCTCTCGTGTGTTTTTGAAATTTTTTTTTCATTTCAGTTCATCTTCAATGCTACGATGCCACTGCATACATCCTTTGACAGTACATCCTTTCACAAACGCAAATAATTAATAAATAGTTACATATATACAACTATACTCTTTTCATGTCGCCTCATTGATTATTTGCCGTCACACACTTGACTGTGTTACGAAAACATTTTGCTAATGTTGTACCGGCAGATGGCGCAGATAACTCCACAAATGCGACTCTTGTTTCGCTCAGCAAACCGGTGAGACAATTGGGAGCAAAACTCGGCAAAGCGCACCTGTAAAAATAATCTAAATTGTCTGTCACTTCGCACGCGTTTCACGTCGCCAATTCTCTCGTTGGCATTTTTCGAGTGTTCCGGCATGAATATTTCTTCTGCTTTTTTTTTACTTTTTCTTTTTTTTTTCATATAAAAACTTACAAAAAGGCTGACTAATAGAAGGATCAGCAGGAGGCGCGTAAGTCGCGACACCTTCGTGAACGTAATCTGCCGTCGCGCGACTTGACCTAAAGCTAACTTTGGCAATAAGAGAATTATATTCTACGGTTTCGCAGACGCTGCGAACGTTCAGTTTGGCAATAAGAGGTGGATCAGGATCGTACGTGCGACGATATGAACAGAAGGAAGGACTTGAATCGCTTAGAATCTAAGTTTTGTCTTTTCTCAGAGACTGCTACCGAATTCGCTCGATCTCCGCCGGTCGCTGTGCTTCAAGTATGTCTCCGAGTATATGCTTTTTGTTCGATCGTCGTACCTGAAAATTGAAATGATTCAACATTAAAGTTTCATTTCAACACTGTCGAAATAATCAGTGTTAGTTTTAGAGTCTTGTGAGCGGACGAGTTTTACGGTTTTGTCTTTTTTTTTTTTTTTTATTAGAATGCGAATGACTTTTTTGTTGATTAAAAAGGTGGTTTAAAAATTAACACGATGGAATAATTAGATTCAATTAATTGACATTTAATTAACGACTATGCGAATGCACCATTATTTGAATATTAATACTCGAGTGAACACAGCCGAAATTATCTTAATTACTGTGAGTGGTACCGGAAAATTGAGAAACGTTTCTTTGTATTTTTATGTTTTTGTTGAAAACGAAATCATGAAAACGAAACGTTTATTTTCAAAATAATGTATGCCGTAAGATGAATCATTATCGTAACACCGGACTGGAAGAATAAATCTCAGAAAAGTTTAAAAAACGCACAAAAAATTTGTATATCATGCTAAATGTTACATTAATGCAAAAAGTAATAAGGAACGATGTTTAACTGAACACGAAAGCCAACATTGTTATTGTGAGTTTAAGTGCATATTTAATAATATAACAGGAAAATTCATAGTGGAAAAAGGATTTTATTAATAATGCATTTTAATAATAATTTTATCGTGTTTAATCGATATAAAAGTTTCTATAAAAATTAACTTGCATAAAAATTATGGAACAAAAATGTGTAGAGAGGACACATCAAAGACTTCCATAGTTTTTAAATAAAGAAAAACTTTTCCGATGGCTATAACTATGTGGAAAATAATTATTGTTATTATAAAAAATATATAAAGAATATGAATCAGTGGATTTTTATAAAATTGAAGTTCACTACATCATTCTACGGTATTAAAATCTTTTCGATATATTGAATATTAGTTTTTTTTGGTAAAAACAATCAGCGTTATGATGTCGATTTTTTTTATTAACTAGATTGTCCTAACTAGAAATATTATTTCAAAGACTAGAAAATAATAATTATGATAAATAAACGAGGAAAAAAGTTCATGTACAAATTACAAAAAAAAGATCTAACATTACCAAAATGTACTATAAAGTGGCAACAAAGGTCTAAATAACCAAAATGACGAGTTTTCACTTCACAAAATATTTTTAGCATTTTTTCAATTTCTTTGTTTTATTGTTTGGAATGTTTTTTATCTATATTTTTATAGTTTTATATTTTATAGTTTTTAGAGTCTTAATGATTGTTTTGTGTGCGAACAAATTTACAGTGCATGTTTGAATAAATGTTTTCCCTAATTATCTCAAAAATGTATTAAGAGAATTCCCAAAATATCAGATAATTTTCTGTATAGTATTATGAACAATTTTGAAAATTACGACTTTTAACCGAACTTTTTGGTATTTTTTATTAAATACTTTTTTAATCACGGTCAAATATTCAGTAAATAATATTGAACTTTTACATCCACCGCCTGTTTATAGAACTCTTCAATCATTTTCAACCGATGTTCTGTGCTCATTATTCGAACTTTTCTCACATTGTGGAAAAAAACTGAATCAAAATATTATAATAGTACTACTAAAAAAAGTCAAATTAAAAAAAATATTTTTAGTTCTGGAAAGGTGTGCCACTAACTACATCATGCTAGTTGTTGAGTGCCGCAGTGAAACACACCGAACATAATCAGCCATGCCAAATGCTTCAGCTAGCATCTAACCTGTCCGATACAGTGTCGGCCCGACAGGAGATAATATTTCATCGATCTAGCGGAACATTCGCGCGCTGACTCATATTCGCAAAGAGAAATCAAGATGAAATGAAGAAGCGTGTCCTCGTTAAAAGCGGTTAAGCAGCCTTCGTGTTTTAAGTGTAGGTCTCTTAGTACCTCAGCGAGGGCCGCCGGAAGTCAAGGGCCTCGAGATCCGATGGTTCTCGTTTGCACAGCGAGCAAAAAGCGCACTGCAACGTGTTTTTGAAGGCCTCCCGGAAGTCTCGGTTGAAATACGCGTAAATCAGTGGGTTCAGCGCCGAATTCGTGTATCCGATCCAAAACAACAAGGCTACCACCTCGTCTGGACAGGGACAGGCTTCGCCGCATAACGTCGTTGTGACATACCTAGAAAAAATACATCCCATGTCCAAGCTTTTGTCACACTTGTTTTTTTTTTTCATTTCATAATAGAAAAAAGTCGATAAACGTGATACTCGACAGAATCGAAATAAGAATCTTTCGGGTGGAAAAATTAAAAGTCAAGTCATCTTTTAGTTTTTAGATTTGAATTTAATGTTTTGTTTTGATTTTAGTTTAAAACTAAAATATGTAAGCTTAAGTTCAAACCGATCTAGAACGGTTGTTCAATATATTTTCCTGTCAATTTATTCGGATGATCTTGTATAGATGATACATTGCTTCCTTCTCGATGTAGACTTGTTACAAAATTTGTACGTCTTCTCTGACGTATTGTACTTTAAATTCAGAACGAATCTATATAAGATGCAGAGCACGAAATGTTAGGTGTCAGTTATAAAAATTGACAAGTAATCTCGTAACGTTTTCTTATAGCAAAAATTTGCGAGGGAAAATAAAACAGAAAAGATTAGAAATCATATAAGTTACATGTAAAATGAAGTTCTCGGATATATATGACTTTTGTGATTGTATTCAAATATGCGTTGTTAAAATCGAATTATTCTGTTGGGTAATTTGATGATGGGAATTTAATGTAGGGCAAATTGATTTAACTGTCAGAGGTAATAAAATATTATCTCTGTGACGTGAAACAATTATGAAGAGAAAACTATATTAAAATACGAAATAACATTAAATGTAATCCACTTTTAGCCGAAAACATAGATGATAAAATTAACACGTCGTCTCTATGGGTCAACATTATACGATAAAGCGTACATTATAACGCGTATGTAAATTGATCCAACATAAAAATGAAATATTCACGAAACTACGAGTCTCTGAAATTGGCTCCGTTATGATATAATAAAATAGTTTAATGAAACAACAAACTGTGAAACTGAATTTTACGACGTAATCGTTACTAATTAATTGATCACAAGTTTTATTGTTGTTATAGCGAGGTATTAAAACCTGCAAGTGATTTTATGAAGTGGCGACTCAAGAGTTCATTTGTTTTCAATTTAATATTCGATTTTTATATTTTTTGTTTATTTATCGTTAAATTTATCTTTACGTCAAGTTTAATCTTTTAAACGATGAACACCTCTTAGATAAAGTTATCTCACTGAAGAAATCTTTTGAAATGAATTTTAAAGAACTTTTATGCTCTTTTAATTGCATAAAACAATTGCACAGAACAAATTGCAAAAAAGAACCGGTTTATTTTAATCTTAATCCTTATTCATCAGGCTATATTTATATTTGATTTATTTTATGATTATATTATGAATAATAACACTCTAATTAACCAAACAAGCTAAAACCATTTCGAAATTCATAGTGCCCCAAAAAGCTCATCACACAACGTGCTTGAAAATAAGTTCGCACAGAAACTCAAACATGTGCGCGTAATGAGGGAAACGTGTAATCATGCAGTAAATATTAATGCTATTTAGTTTTCATGTATCTTTTGGGTTCTTGGTTTTAATCGATTTCTTCTTGTTTATTCGTTATATAATCTACTGTAATTTATGTATCATATTCGCGTTGCTTCAAATTACGTCGCAAACGTGCTTCAAAATCAACAGCAAACAACCGAAAAAACACGAATTTTAATTATAATAAAACTGAATGCAATGCGAATTATAAAGAATCTCATTTTATTTAGTTTGAAAAATAGTTCAGAATAGATCAGAATATTTTTCGTTGAATCATCCGGATGACTTATTAACAATATTGGAAACGTGCAGATGTCATAAGTTTAATAGTCACAGTTCTGTTCTTGACATGAAATATTGTTATGCACTGTCCAACTCAGAAAATCGTGACGCTTTATTTGCATGAAAGATTTGGTATTGACAACTTGACTTGTTATTGATTCGTAACGATAAACCCTGGTTTTCATAATTCATTGCTCAAATCAAGTTCAATTTCGTTTGTCGTTTGGTTATAAAAAAGTTGGTATAAAGTCACATCTTACAATGACAAATACTAAGAATGAAAAATTTCAAATTCAATGAATAGAAGTGTCTCTTTTTACATCATCCACTTGTATCATCTGCGGCTTAGCGGTGACTAAGCCACAGATCCGGATTCTCACGGTATCGTTTCATTTATTATCGTGGGAGTTTCACGATCCAATCAATCAAGCTCAGCGTGCCAAAACTAACACCCCCAGACTACGACAAAAACCTTGATATAATCCGAGGTCTCAGCCAAAGTCAACGTCGAAATGATATCTCAGACTGCGCCAATGTCAATCCAGTATTTTCGATATTTTCGGGTTTTCGGTTTAAATAGAAATAAAAACACACAGAGGGGTAGAAATTTGACTGAAGAGAGCTTACCATAGGAAAAAGGGCAACCAGCATAGGATAAAAGTGCCCATGATAATCCCCAGGGTACGGGCAGCCTTGTGTTCTCTCTTCATTTTAATCATGTTTTTGTCCTTTGTAGGCGTGTGGAGGTGATCGTGACTGATCTCGTTGAGCGTGAGGGTTTTCGAAGAGCCGCCACTGTTGAGCTCCCCGTTGAGGTTGTTGAGATCCTTGCTTGGCCTGTGGCTCAACAGCATCGCATTGCCCATCCTACTGTGCATCTGCTTTTCTTGCTTGTTGGCCTCTTTGAAGATTGCGAGGTAAGTTAGGCTCATGATCGTACAGGGTATCCAGAACGAGATACTTGACGACAGTATTGCGTAAATCTTGTTGACCTTGAACTCACAGAGTTCTGGGTGTTTGTGTCGGTGCTCGCTGTTCTCTGTTGTCGTGTACCATTCGTTGAAAATCGGTACGAACGAGATGATAGCAGGCGACACCCAACAAGCGAGTAACATGTACGCTACTACGCGCTTCGTCATGTTGATGGGATACTTCAGGGGTTTTACTATCGCGTAATACCTGTCCACGGAGATACACATTAGGTGAAGAATCGAGCTTGTGCTAAAGTAAACGTCCAACGAATTCCAGACGTCGCACATAAAGTAGCCAAATAGCCAATGTCCGGTGACCTGTCGAATAAAATTACTATTTAAGTCATTGTCATTATTAACAAGATATGATAGTTATTGAAAATAAAAGATGTGTCCGAGAAAATTGTTTCAAGACAAAAATCAATAAGGAATAAATTCGTTTTATGGAATTATAGAATGAAAGTTCTATTAAAAGGAGTTGAATATATGGTAATTTTGAGATGCATTTTGCGAAGTGTCATTGTACCCATGTAGAATTTACCGACCACATGCCAAAAACTACATTTAATCAAAAAAATTTTTTTAATACAATTTATATTGTATTAAAGAAATAATTAATTATTTTAATAAAATTAATTAATTATTCTAAAATTAGTTGCAACTATAAATTTTAAGAAACTGATAAACATGTATTACTTATAAACATTCTTAATTTCAATCAAAATGACGGAGCATAGTTTGGGAGTAAAAAAAACTCAACTTTAATCTGATTCTTAACATTGCTAACTATGATTACAATACTATTATATAGTATACTATTTTTTGAGAAAAATGGACAGTTGCTCGAGTTCTCGAGAATTATTTAAAACACCCTTTATCAGAGTGTTTTGTGAAGGGGAGGATACATTTTTTTTCTAGTAACGATGAATCAAAATATAGATTTATTACAAAAAACGCTTATTTGAATTTAAAACATTATATTTTTCTGTTGTTAGTGTCACCAAGATCACATTTGTATTTTTCAAAAATGACTTGAACTTGAACAAAAATTTTGAACTTGGTTTCTAAACAAACGTGGTTGACTATATATACCTACGTACGTCAGACAGTGTTTCAGATTCAAAACATTAAGTGATTCAAAAACGCTGACAAAAGTCTAATTTGTTTCACGCACTAGTTCTCATCATCAGGTTTTTTTTTCGACATTTTTAATTTATACCGAAGATCTTTATGAATTTACAAATCGCAACTATGTTACAACTTTTACTTCTTGAATTGTTATTGCTCTTCCACAATTATGCTACGTATTTCGGCTTTTAAACTTTGTACAGAAGTGAACTTTCTTAAACTTCATGCCGATTTCATATACATAATCTTGAATGAAACAAACATGAACATCCAAACTGTTCTGCAGGTTTTATCGTATTTGATACCCAATCCATGGATGAGTTTAAAAATGTTAGTTGTTCAAGCTGAATTTTTTCTGCTTTCAATCGCTGCTTCCAAGTCAGTGATGTTCTGTAAGAAAATATAATTTACAATAAATGATGAAAAAATTGATTTACGAAAATTGAATCTGTAAGAACAATTTGCTTAAATGACAGAAACGAATTACTTAACCCATTTAATGCCGAACATTGAAGGATTCGACTTTGTGGTAACTTTATTGTGGATTCGAATTTTACATGTTTTTGAATTTTACATGCATAAAGAAAATTTTGTAACAACAATTTTTTCCCTTTTTTTGCAATAACAATTATATTTGTTTATAAAAATTATTTTTTTAATGTGGAATACAAACGTAATGATGATATTGGTATAGTCAAAGAAATTATTCATTCAACTGCGTCTTCGTATTAGAATAAAACAAATTTTTAGAAATGTTTCGAAAACGCATCAACGGCGCCAAATGGGTTAAATAAGATTTTTGATAATTTTTTTTTGTTTTTTACATTTCAAAAAAATCATACACATACCGTCACAACTTCTAGCCATTTAAAGTAGAATCAACTTTTTTTGAACGCACAGCACTTCAACTTACTTGGTAAAAATGTTTCACTTCAAGTTTGTTGCTTCGTTGTTGGTAGAGAGTTTTGAGATCTTTTGATATAAATTCTTGTTCTCCTTACGATTTCAGGACTGCGAATGGTTGAATATATATCTTGAGCTTGTGATCTCCAAGAAACAATTGCTGCAGGTTTGGCAGAATCGTCCAACAATCGTCCAAGAATCGTTTTTCAAGTGTCCTCAACATTATCCTTCAGAAATTAGAGACATGCCTTTTCGTCGTCAGAGAATGGTTAAACCGACTCTGTCGAGTTGAACAAATATTACGAAAAATGATTAATTTTATAATGATTTCCTTTGAACTAAAGAAACTTCTTAGCTGAAATTTGTAATAGGTTTCGAGATTTTTGAGACAAATCATTATATCTACTCACCAATTTCCTATTTTCGAGAACCTGGACTATCCTAGTAACTGGGTTTGTAGGGGACGTACCATGTCAGTTGATTTCACGTTAGTGAGATCAAGGTGGATTTCTTCCACCTTTCGGTATTTAACTGGTTCAGTGCTAACAATTCAAAACTACACGGCAAGAAATCTTGTAATAATAATTCTCAATTTTTTGTAAATTTTTACCACTTTGTTATGTTCAATATTTAATTTAAATCTTGTTAAATAGAATAACTTGGAATTATACACATTAATGTTTCTAAATAACTTGCTACGGCATCGACGCTCCTTTCAGATTTTTATTGCGTCAAGTGTTTGCGAAAAACTCGAACTTGATGTTGAATTGTTAGCCATGATTCCTGCATTACGAAGTAGATGATTCTTGCTTTTCAGTCTCCTTCAGCTTGTGGCACCTTGAGTAATATTTAATTATCTCGAGTTCAGGTTAATTGAACATCATCCAATACTTATCAAGTGCTACAAATGCTACAAGTAGCTGCAAAAGTTAGAAAAATGTCACTAACAGGAACATCTTGTGTCGTAAGTAACTTTGTGTAAATACCATAAAATGTTTTGGTATCAAAACTATAATGGTTATTTTGAATACAGTTTGTAAATAAAAAAATTACCAGTTTGAAAAGCCGAAAGATTTTTAGAAACTTTTTTTTCGAGATTCCAGATGTAGGATGAGTTCTTGAATTTCATCCTCAGTAAGTTCAACGAACGAGCTTTTGTCGAATCCTTGTTCTGTTAAAAAGAAAAGAAAAACGAATTCTTATCATCTATCATCAAATACATGTGCTGTTCGATATGTAAGCGTAATTGTAAGCATAATTAATATCGTATAATAGCTCCTTGTATATACAAATAAGGTTTATGTTTCATTTCATTTGTTTATCTATGAATATTGGTACCAGTTGCTCTAATTACTAGAACTAATTTGATCACTGATAATTTAGATGATTTATCATTTCACAACATATTTCAGGTATTTTTATTTAATTATCGGAAAATGTTACCCATTGTACTTACTTATGTTATAAGTCATAAGCTATTAATTACAGCATCTTGAACACAATCACCAATAATTTCCCGTTATCACGGCTCGTGTTAAAATAATGGGGACGCACGAAGTTATGCTAACAGGTCAGACTGTAGCGTTTACAGTCCAGATTGTTAGAGTGACAGTACTATATCTCTACACTCCTAACTGTACTGTTCGCACTGTAACCGCAACAGTATACATAGTTCAATTTACAGTCCATTTTTCTCAAAATATAGTATTAAATAATATTATCTAAAAATTAATAATCACAAAAACAATATTAGCTGTTTATGCCTAATACATCTCGTCCGGATAGACTAAAATAGTGATTGTGCACGCGTCATTCAACATTTCAGATTTCGAATTCTAGAAACAAAAGAAATCGTTCATCTGTTACATTTTGGTAACCAATTCAACAAGCTATCTTCATTGTGTTTTTGATGTTGTTGGCTGTATCCGCAACATTATTTTATGAAACTGAGTTATCTTTTCATTCTTACTGATATATATATAAATCTCAAATTGTTTGTCTGTCCTTCAATCATGTTGACACGGAAGATTTATAACAAAAAGCTATGCAGTAGCCGTATTCTTTAGGGCTTTATTTAAGTCCCAGAGTTTTCTAGACAGTATTAAATCCGGTTCCAACAACAATAAATGCCGAAAATACCGAGTTTTTTCAGCTAGTATAAAATAAATATCGTGATGTTGAAACGTTACGAGAATCATTGAAAAAAGGGAAAGAAGTGGCACAAAAAAGGCGATAAGAAACGAGTCGTTCTCGTGGCAGATCGCGTAGTGCATTCAGCGAAAGCTCAGATGAGAAGTCCAGAACAACCTCCATTTCCTTCAAGCGCATTTTTCGGACTTTTTCCGCTTTGTACTAAGGACGACAAATGATGGTTCAAAGAACTAGGGACTTCAGTCAGGTATGTTCCTAACTTATCAAATCGAATAATTTTTTTTTAATTTAAATTTTTAAATTATGTTGCTCATTTCATAATTTTTTGAACTTGATGATTGCAAACGTGAAAGTACATAATAGAAATTTGAGTTATGGACTTTCAAATATTAAAAACAAATCAAAATTTATTATTAATATTTTGAATGTTATAATAAAAATTTAAATTTTCGCAGTCGTTAGATTCAGAAAATTATGTAATAGAGATAAATAATTATGAATTTTAACATTAAGAATTATGTATTATTAAAAAAAAAAATTCTCAATAGATCGACCCATCAAATTTCGCGTGGCGAGTACTGTTATCTTTTTTAAAATAATGCCTCGCGATTCCACTGGATACATTATCAGCAGTGTTATATATCTTTGTGGTATAAGTAAATCTTTCATAGCAACTGATGCATAATTGAAAGTGTCATAAAAAAATCTGATAATTGATTTTCTCTTAACCTTAAATTTTTTGCAGAAATTAATTCAGTCATAGTAAGAAACAAATTAAAGTATCCGAACATCTACTACTTTAACGTAACGTTCATCCGGACGTAATTAAACGAACTCACTGAGTGAGGTTCGATTTTAATTATGTCCGATGTCTCGCCTGGATCGATCTTCCACCAAAAAGTAAAGAAAAAATATATCCAACCCAAACCGACAATAAAATATTTAATTTCACTAAGACTTAACAGATTAGATATCTTTCAAATAAATCTAAATACTGTTGAATGACGAGTACACTGGCACGAATACTATGTTAATTTATCCGGTCAAGATATCGAACGTAAACACAATTGAACTTCAGTAGGTGAACTGTTTACCATGGTTAAAGTTAAATAATCGTTTTTAATGTATCATAATTGGTACTCAATTTTGCTTAATTTTTTAGCTTTACGACTGCAGATGGGAAAAATCATAATAAAAGTTTGGATTATTCGATTTGAAATAACAATTATGAGGTTTCATTAATTGTCGATACATAAATCTTTAAATACATCAAAATTTTTTTATGAATTTTCTTATTCGCAGTCGTAAAGCTGAGGAATTATCAAATTAAGCGAAATAGTTATGATTTCATAATTGAGGCACTTATTACGAAACATGAAAAACGATCATTCGATTTTTTGCAGGGTAATTTTAAAAATGCGTAGATCTGATTGAATTCAGGAAAATTTCCATGTCGGGACGGATTCAGTTAAATCAGACTAAATCATGCATAATCAGACAAGGAAATTTCTCTGAATGAATCAGATGACATTTTATAAAAAAATTGACATATTTTGGCCTAATTAGGACTATTTCCAGGTCTGATCAGACCTGGACTTTTCTTCCCGAATAAGCTTTATGAGTTGAACGTTTGCTGGGAGTCGGGCCAGATGTAAATTTCTACATGGGAATTACGAATGTCTGAATTTGAAGGATTTGCTGACCTGGACGCTTGCATTGAAAGTCATCGCGAACATCGCGACGAGCATGTCCGCCAAAGCCAGCGACACGACGAAATAGTTCGTTATGATACGCAGCTTTCTATGCCGCATCACAGACACCATCACCAGCAGGTTACCGAACACAGCCATGACGATGATCGATCCAAGGATGCAGCCTTTAAGCACCGCGAGGGCCACACTCTGCTCGTCATCGTCCAGGTTGAGGGTTTCGTTTTGCGGCGCCGTATCCGTCGACACTAGTGACATTGCGGTCAGTGACGAAATGTCCGGGGGCTCAGTGCTCGTCGACATCGTCGCCCGACAACCTCTAGCTCCTGCTCTTAGGTTATGGGCGAACTCACCTGATGACGACGCAATGATGCGAGCTTCATCCTGGCCGGCTCGCCAACTTACACCTCACTCTTATTTCACAACACTTGCTCTCTCTCTCTTTCTCTCTCTCTCTCGCTCTCTTCCTCTCTCACCCGTAACACTACATGTTTGAGTTCAGCGGCAGGATAGTCTTCACGAAAGTTGTGTAGGATCTGAAAACAGACAAAAGAAAAGAAGAGACTTAGAGCTGGTTATTTGTTACAAGCTTGTTGTACAGCGACTTTAAAAGCCGCACTGATTTATGAGGCTGTTGGATGAAACAGCCGAAAGACACTTCAACTCGGCAAGGAGTTTGGCTGTATCGTAACTGACTGTAAGTATCGGGCATATATGTGCGAGGTCGATGGTAATAGTTTACAATTATTTTAAGTACAGATGCAATAGTTGGTTTTAAAAGTTGCCCGCGGGTTGTAAGTCACGTCTGTCAACTCAATTAGTTCAACTTTTGCGATAAATTTTGTCGGCTCCTGCCGAAAGTGCCGTTTGGCTCTAATGGTCTTACTTTTTTATTAGCATTCAGGCTAATTTTAAACCTTTCAGCTCGCGCGGATTTGGTTGTTGTCATAAAACGTTGACGTGCAATCTAATTTGGACGGAATTCAAATTTGATGAGTGTAAATTAATGTTGCGTTTGGTTATGATCAAATTCAAAAATAATTCCCCAGCCCAAGTACATACGGATAAAAATGAAGCTGTCTTTTACTTTTTTTACTATTACTAACTTTTTACTATTTTTCGTCTGAATCGTGTGATAGTACTAACTTTAAGTACTATTTTATAAGAAAGTGATCGAAAAATACAAAATATAGACACGAAGTTTTACTGTTCGGAAGATGAATTTTTTCAGTTACACTCGAAATTTCTCTTATAAAGTGAAAACCAAAATAATAATTATTTATTTCGGCCTTCAGTCGTTAATGAGTCAGCCGTGTGATACACATGCGTCACGCTTTTATAATTTTCTGCGTGTAGTTCAAATAACATTTGTTGTTTAGCTTTCATTGCATTTAATATTTATTGATTAATTTAAATTTGTTTTGAATTGGAATACATCAATTTTCAAGAGAGGACTTAATTTCACTAAAACGTTCAAATCAATTTCAGTTTGTGAGCTAATATTTGAACATTTTTCATCAAATAAATCCATCAGACAATTCTGTGATATTGCAAGGGTAGAATAACATGGTTTTGGAAATGTGAAATTTTCAAATGCTGGATCACAAACTGAATTTGTTTGAATATACTGCATCGAAATGATTAGAATTTACACTGAATATCTAGTGTATATAATAAAATATGCCAAAAAACATTGAAAACGATGATTAAGCATCGAGTATATACGTAGAAACGTTGAGAATCAATGTTCGATTATAAAACATCAGTGTCGAGGTTAAATATTCAAAATTGGATTATTCTCTCAAAGTTAATCATAAATTCTGAAAAATCGTTGTAAACCCTCAAATTGAGCATTTATGTTGAGCCCTGCTAAAAATCTTTTCTGATTTTTTCTGTGAATCACGAAGTTCACATACCTGTATATGCAAGTTTCGAGAAATGAATTATTTACCCTATATTTTTTTTAGAATAATATTTTCACTGTCTATCAAGTTCATGTTTTGTCTTATGCGTGCACTGCACAACAAGCCCAATCTCAAGGGGTGTTTACTTCAATTTTATAGTTTTGTTTACTTAATGCGTAGATTATATATTACACCTGTGAAAAAAGAGGTCAAGTTTATCAGGTTTGACAATTGACCAAATTAAGAATGAATTGTAAACTTAAGTAAAATTAGATCTGAATCAGGTCTAATTTTACCTGATTAGTTCGAATATTTTCTGAATAGAACTATCTTTAGATTTGCATGGATAGATCTAATCAGGTTCGAAAAATAAGTAGAACTGATTAAATTCAGAAAAGTCTGACTTTGCAAAATTGTATTTAGTTAAAACTTTTCAGGCATGCTAAAACAAAACTCGACCTAATCAGCACTTATTCATTGCTTAGATATTATATATTATCTAGAAATTATCAATAAATAAAGTATTGAAAAATAATTTGTGGTCAATCTATTGATACAATTTATGGACAATATATGATGATTTTTAATGTGGCAATGTGGTTAATGTGGCAGATGTAAACGTTGAAAAAATTGTGTGAAATTCTCAACCAGTATAGATTCGAGAGAAATTTAATTTGTTTGGAAGTAAATCTTGATCCCAATGAGACGTTGTAAACGTGCGCGCGATTTCCGTCAGAGTTTTTATATTGAATCGCTCAACCATAAACATTCATTGAAATGAGACCTTGTGCGAGGGCATTCAAAGTTCGGCGGATAAACGGCGACATATGCAGGTTGTGATCCATCACGCATGTGTAAAAATTGATTAAGCCGTCGACGGATTACATAATCGACTGACTGAGCTATTTATGCACCCTTCGCGACCACGAGTTTGCGTTATAAATAGATACGAATATTATTCAATATATTGGAAAACGCACGACACTAAACAAACTTATTATTAATCAAGTGATAAACGTCTCTTCCACTTCCATTTTTGACTTACCCAAACTGATTTTATATTGAAAAAAGAAAAAAAAACAATAAATAATAAACAATTATATTTGAATCGCAAGGTAAGAAATAAATAAAATTTTTCATGTGGGAAACACTGATATGATTACGAATATAGTATGGGATGTTTACTTCAAACCGACCATGAGCATATGCGTTCCAACCCTAATGAAAATGTATGACAACGAATTTCAAGCATCTCGAGCAATTGAAAATTCCGACTTTAAAATGTGACAAAGAGAGTTGAAAATTTACGACGACATTGAAAAGGACGCGAAATGAAGAATGAGATGTATGAATAAACGTGGCGGAAAAATTCATCTCTCACTTCGACAAGCAACAGTCAAAATGCTTGTGTTGTCAAAAGATAACCGGCACGCTACGGCTTTGGAAGAGTTATTTCTCTGGTGAAATACTACTGCCAGTTTCAAAAAAAAAGTGAAAACACAATTCCAGTGGGCGAAACGGAATAATACTCCTATCCAAAAAAATTTAAGCTAAAATTTGCGCTTCCAAAATGTCACACATAAATACAAAAAAACATTTACAGCAATAAGTTGGAGAGAAAAACATTTTCATTTGTCACGAACAATTTATAAAAAAAATCACTTTTATAAGAATTCTTTTTACCAAAGAAAATGCTCTTCTTTTATTCATCAACGTTTATTGATGAAAAGTTTGAATATAATATAAGTATAATTTATTGAGATATAATTGTATAGTATACTTGAATTTCAAAGTGCCTTGAAATTGTATTTGATATGAGAAATCAAATCTGACTTTGCTTTCGTGTAACTAAAACTTCCTTTCGCGGAAATAACAAAATTAATTTGAAATAACGAAACTGCGCTACAAAGTTCAAGTGTGTTGTGCGTTTGAAGTTTGTTGAAACTCGAGTTACCCAAGTTCATAATTAAAAATGCAAAATAAAAATTTTTATGAAATTACAAACGATGTGACCAGGTATAAAATATTAACTTTTAAAAATTCCTTCTGCAGAGAAAAAAAAAAAGTTTTTGAAGTTTTGTCTTCATAATTTCCCACTCAATTTTTTCGCTTTTTATATTTATTATTTTTTATGAAATTGATAATGGACGTTGATCTACGAAAAAAAGCTGAGGTTTTATAATTTTTAAAAATAAAATTACAAAGAGCATCATTGAAGGGATGTTATTGAAAATACACAGAGAGAAAGGACGTCACAATTTTTACTATATTTCTCTACCAATCTAGGTCTCGTACTGCGGAATCTGTGCAATTTAATAAGAAACCAATAAAATTTGGTAAAGAGTTGTCAAATATTGGCAAGTTCACATCAAATTTTACTCATGATTCATATCACATTTTAGCAGTGACTTTGTAATTTTCGTGAGTATATGCGTGTGCATGCTCCATGTTATAAACATTGAATTTCAGTATCGTTTACGTCCGTTAAGGGGAGGGCTCAAGCCTTGTGATACCTCCAAAACGAGTTCAGTTTTTGAGCCAACATTTGATAATTTTTTACAACAAAAAACATATCAGCAAAAACATATCAATACGTAAAAAATGACTGGCTTTTTTTACGTACCAATATTGAATCGAAATCAGATGTAAGAATTATCAATGTGGAAGTAAATCGACTTCCAATCAAAATAAAAAATAAAAACAAATACACGGAAAAATATTTGCGAGAGCTTGCGTCCTAAGCGGGGAAAGCTGCTAGATTTAGGTTTGCAGAGAATAGCTTTCTGCACACAGAGTGATGGTGGGACTGCAGTTCTCCCGTCACGGGGCACTGGTTACCTCCTGCACAGAGACCTGATGTTTCACTTAAGGTGATGTCGAACCGGGAATTACCGACATTACAGATTTCTTTAATTAAAATCTAATAATGTGATTGTAAATTAATTTAACGAGAAGAGCGCGATT
>JAPYZS010000723.1:0-81749 GCA_030522925.1 Trissolcus japonicus
CAATTTCGTTAACTAAATTTATTTAATTTTTTTACAATATGCATTAACATTCTGCTCATCGACTCAATCGATAAGATTATTTTCAATGAATTTTGCATCAACAATCATTCCAATGCGTTCGTAAATGTTATCAAAAGTACAAAACATAGTATCTCTGTTCGACTCTGTCTTCATAATTCATTAAATTACAATACCATAAATAAATATAATTATTACAATAGTTAATAAATACTGATTCACAAAAGAGAGAAAAAACTTATAAACAATATTATATGGCATTATTGAGTTCGTACATGCTCGAAGCAAAAAATTTGATTAATAAAAAAAACGAGGATGCGTCTCTTACATATGACGAAACTACGCACAACTTGTCAAAATAAATCTTAGCATCTTTTGGCTTCTGATGTTTCTTTTTCTTCATATTTTTCAAACGTACTTTGACTTGTGAATTGACAAAGCTTGCATCTTATTGTTTTAAAATTAATATTTTAAATGTTTTCAATAGTAAAAGAAATTTTTGTTCCAAAGATGTTTTCAGTGCTCAGAACAAGAGCGGTTAATTTCATTATAAATATATCTGACAATTCGTTATAAAAAAGCAAATCATGAATAATAAATGAAATTCACTTTACAGTACAGTTGTCTATCAAAAAATTTATTAGTATTTATTATGTTTCCAATTAAAATGCGCAGCCTTTTGATGGCAGTCTTTGGAGCTGGATAACAATGAAAACTCATGGTTCTGCGCTTGTTACTGAATAGGACAAGAACTCAAATGAATATTATGTAATTCAATCATGCCCGTCCAATCCTTTTTCATTTTTTCAATCGCAATATTTCGCATGCAACCATTAAAATGATCTCTATTTATTAAACTACCAGTGGGTACGGATGCTGAAACGAGAAACAAAAATTCAATTAAAATCTTATTGCCATTTTTGAAGTGTTCTAATATGTACTTAAACAAAGTATATGTACCTGGTATCCCACCAATATACAATGGACTAGTAAAAGATACAGGATACTGTTGGCCATCGACGACCGAGAAGTTGTACTTCTGTTCCAAATCATCGACCTTCAGAGCGAATCCTTCATGATTATAAGTCGCTTGCACTCTGTGCCATCGGTTATCACAAATGCTGTAAGGACTCGCAAAGTTTTGTTCGATGGAGATAGGCTCTCCGCTAGGAAAATCACTAGACATGATTATTTTGCCATTATTCAATTCCAAGGACAACGCGGGCGATCCTGCAGGACTCGCCGTGGACATCAATACTCCCGTTGTCTCTGAAGTTCGGAACTCCAATTCGATCTCAAATGTTGGCCCTAAATTAAATTTATTATCTGCAAAAGAACGAATTACAAGTTATTATTTTAATCCAAAATTATTAATGTTATTTTTCTATTTTTTATAAGTTCATAAATTTACCATATACAGCATAAGCTTCGTCCTGGAAGTAAGCTCCACTTTCTACGTTCGGGAAACACTGTCCCACATTGTACGCTCTACTGGTAGACCCGACCATGTCGTAAATATTACCATTGACTCGCAATCCCCTTATACAACCCTTCAACGTTTCTGCCCTGACTACGACTTGTTCAGGCAGCGGTGTGCCGCTTTCAGGTAATCCACCAATGTACATCATCGAGGCCAATCCTATTTTTCTTGGCACTTTTATAGTCTTTGGTTTCTGTGAATCTACTAACAAGGTGAGCTTCTTGTCGATGTGATTTATCGTTATGTGATGCCAATTGCCATCGTTGAATCGATTTTTCAAAACCATTTCCTTTTTCTGTCTGCTCTTTACCAAAACCGACAGCTGACCATCTTGTAACATGACAGCAAAGTAGTGTTTCTGCTTTATGCCCTAAAAAATCAAACAAATAAAATTAATTCAATTTACAAATTTATAATGTATTTTATAGACATTGCTTTTTTATTTTTTTTTAATATAAAACTTACTGGCGTGATAAACAATAACCCATTCGGATAATACGTCCGGAAATCAAATTCGATGGAATATTTTTTGTCCCAGAATTTTTTGAAATTTAAGTAAAGTTGTGTGTGACTATACATTTTGTCTCCGAATTTTAAAGCACCCGGTTCCAACGAATAGTATGGCACTTTTTGACAGCCTTCGGGTTGAGTTGACAAACTACGAGATAAAGATGCAGAGACGGGCTGATAACTGATGGGATCTTTTCCCATGTTTGGTCCTGATCGTCCAATCAAAGCGTGTTCGAAAATTGTTGCTTTGTCAAACGATATCAATCTGTAATGAAAAAAAATCATGTAAAAATTGTAATGACAATTCAATCAAATCTAAATATATAATGTAAAGAAAACAATGATACTTACTGATCATCAAAGAACACATCTTTGATAGCACCATATAAAGGTGTACAGGTGGTAACCATCGAGGTATCATTTATCAAAACCGGCAATCCACCAAAATACAACCCGCCGTTTAATTCCGGTGCCTTGATAGCGGCCCCAGAAGGAAGTTTTCCACTGACTTGATGCGTATCATCTATTCTCAATTCAACGTCTTTTCGTTTCTTCGAGATCACCACGGTGTGATATTTGCCGTCATTGTACGTAACGTTTGTTTGCAAAATAATTTCTCCCTTACCAGCATTCAGACGCACTTGAACTTGACCGTTCACCAGAACAACTGAATAATAATTGTCCATCTGAAAAGATAAAGAAAAGTAATTAAAAAAGCTTTTTTTCATTTACAACTTAGGTATAAAACAAATTATGTACCATCAACTGTCTATCATTCTTTGAAGTTTCCAACAACTTATCCTCCTGGCCCCTGAACGTAGAGAGCAAAAACATGGCACTATTCTGCGTGGTCCTAAAGGAAAATCCTAAGGACGACGATATTTTTTTCAGTGAGAAAGCAGCATGTTCTAAATAACCATCCCCATAGAACCCAACGATCCTAACAGGTTTTTGTGAACAGGTCGGTTCAACGCCATAAAACTGTTCAGCCATGGGATCGTATCCCTCTTTAACAACAATATTCGACATACACCCGAGGAAGGATATCTTTTGTGAAAAATCGAGGACATCGCTATCAAAACTGGGAGGAACACCACCGATATAATATTTTGCTCTCGCCAGATCCGGAACGTGTTCTTTCTTTGGCTGCGGATTGGGTGCGCCAATTTTTTTGTCGTTCTCGCCACCCACGCTCAGGATGCACTTCTCAATGTTCTTTCTGAGTTGATACTGTCTGAAGGCGTCGATCTTGGTCCACTGACCGGTGTTGTACTTATTTGCAGATATCATCTCCATGGTCACGTTCCCACCGTAACGAATATGAAGAACAACTCTGGCGTCCCTCAAGAACAGCATCACATGTTCCTCGGTCACCGGATTGATGGCAAGGAATAAGAGAGCATTCTCATCAAAGGTACGGAAATTCAGAGAGACCCCGAAGTTGTACTTGTCGTAGGGTCCGGATGACACTTTATTTCTGGCCGCGTATCCCTGGCCGTTGAAGTGGTAAGCCAGGTCGTCCCTGATGGTTTCCGCACCCTCAACGCAAGGCTCGCAGGCGTTGTTTGGCGACGTGCTGACGAAATTGTGCAACCCTATCTGCCGGTCGTCTAAAACCACCTGGTGCACACAGCCAGCCAGGCCGTTGGTTCCCACCAGTTCCACCGCCTGTCTTTGTACGTCCGGGTAGTCAGGTACTCCACCGATCCAGATTCGGTCCATCGCGGCCACATCAAACCTACCGAAATCTGGGCTCGTTTTATTCAAAACTGGCAAAAACTTTCCTGTAGTGGAAATTTGTTTGCGCACGCTAAGAGTTCCCACGTGGTGATTCCGGTTGGCCTCGATTTGGTACCAGCTTGATTCTTCGTAAACCGAGCCGGTCTCAAGCACCTCCGGATGAGTCACGTATCCGGTGCCACCTCCCACGTTCCACAAAAATCGAATCCTACGATCGACCATGTCGATCGCGAGGAAATCGCCGTTGATGCTGCTTGGAAGATAGAACAGAGTTCCGTCTTGACGATTTTTACAGACTGTGAGAGTTATTTTGATGGTGTTGGCGGTGGTGGGCTGGAGATTCTCAGTTCTGTACGATCTGATGCACCGCTTGCCCTCCGCGGACTTCAAAGAAATTCTGATACCGTCTGCTGTGTTTCGCGCCTCGGCTATTTTGTTTTTCAGTTTACGCAATTTCTCTGTCAGAGTGCCGTTCCACTTTATGAATTCGATGTGCCGCTTGGATGATGCATTAGCAAGACTAATTAATTTTGAATCCGCACGCTTGATGTTGCTTTGAGCCTCAACCAACTTTTCGCTCGCCAAACCTATTTTTGAGTCGCCTTCGCGTTTCAGCTCGTGGAGTTGGGGTTTTAAGTTTGTCGTCACGCCTTCCCTAAAACCGACAAGAGAAAACAAAAATTTTAATCAACGAAACATCGGTCTAAGAATTTGTGTTGAGCAATATAAAAATATACAAACCAATAATAATCGACTTTCTTTCTCATCTCCTGGATCTTGGCTGTAATTTTTTGATTTCTCCTCAACAAAGTCTCTAGATCTTCTTGCAAAGTTTTGCTTTCACTCTGCCATTCTCTTAGTCGGACATTGATCTCGTTGTCTTTCACTCCTGTGCTGTTCAAAGTGTCTTTCAAAACTTTAACCCCGTGCTTCTCCGCGTCCAAAACGGATCTCGTCTCCGTGACGGGTTTTATGCGGTCGTTGGTCTTTTCAAACTGAAAAGCGTGTCTGCTCAAGATCTCTTTCACAGAATCCAACATGGACCGTGACTTTGGATTGCCGTCTGTGTAAACTCTGTAATAAACATCGTCGACGATCTCCCTGGCTGCGTCGACCTCGTGCCTGGCCGAATGTAAACCGTCAAAGATGTTCTTGTAAGCCTGACTTGCCTTCAAAGGACTTGCTGCTCGAGTGCGAGTCGCCTCAAAGAGTCCAACGTACTGATCAACGTAATCCGTCAAGTTCGCCGCGTGCTCCAAAGCCGTTATCACGTATCTATCCTTGTAATCATAATTCAGGTTGTAATAACTTTCCTCTTTATTCGAAAGGTTCTCACTCAAAGCAACCAGCTTGTCTCTCAACCCCGGGAGGTTCTCCAGATTATTTTTCGCATCGTTTACGTACGTCCCGGTCATCTCGATCAAACTTGTAGCATTACCAATAGTGATGGAAACTTGTTCGTTGGTTTCCACCAAGTTTTTCCGTTTCACGTCGATCCTGCTGTTTATTTCGGTAGCCTCATTGTACAGGCCCTTGAACTCAAACAACATCTCCTCGGTTTCACTAACATAGCTATCAATGTTGTCCAATTTCGCCGTGTAGTTTTGGATCCTGCTTTGAGCCAGTGAAACAGGTTCTGAGGCGTTGTACTGTGAGTTGAACAAATCAATGTAATCCTTCGAAGTGTCCAGTATCGTTTGGAGTTTTTTCATTTCTTTTGTCAGGTTTAAAAATTTCATCCCGATTGATATCGCTGACGCCTCCTGTAGGGCATTCTTCACCTCGATTTTGCGATCATCGTCGCCATATCGCAGCATTTGCAGGACGATCTCGTGGACTTTGTTCTTCAAGTCCAGTAGCTCGATGTTGATGCTGTACACATTGTTGACGGTATCAAAGCACTGTGATTTGACGTTTTCGGCATGAGTTGACAAGTTTGTGAATGTTTTGTGCAGCGCGTCGGCATCTCGGCTCATACGTTTGTAGCTGTACCAAGGGACCGTCTGTATTCTCAGTCGCAGTTCGTTTTCTTCTTTGATCTGATTCATTAGTTCTGTTGCGTTAGCGTATATGTATGATAAATCTTCGATCGGCGGTGGGATGTAGCCGTTTGCAATGTGGTAAGTTTCTTGTATCAGCTCTTTGGAATCGATCGCCAAGTCGTCCAGAAGTAGACTCGTGCAGTTGTCATCGCAAACTGTTATTAAATTAAACATAGCCATATTAATTATGTAAATCATATTGATAATCGTATTAATTGTTAAATTAAAAAAAATATTTCAATTTCACATACATGTGCAGGCATCCCCAATGAAAACGTGTCTGTCGATAGAACACTGTGAGCAATCCCTTCCTGTGGATCCAGGCTTGCAGTTACATTGACCCGTGTGTTCATCACATTCATCACTCGCACTTCCACCTGGATGACAATTACAAGGGACACAATTGCCCCCAAAAATAGATGGGAAACCGTAGTAACCAAAAGCACACCTTTCACATCTCTTGCCGGTGTATCCTAAGAATGAAACATTTTATTCAATCACATGATTTACTTTAAATCTCTCATTTTAGCTAATCACAGTAAATTTATTAAATTATGATACCTGACTTGCAGTGACACTTAACATCAGTGTCGGTGTACACCGAACAGGCACTTGAAAATTGTTTGTCAGCTGCAGGACAGGGGCATGGTTGACAACCCTCCTCATCTGGATCGCCATAAAACCCTTCAGCACAAACGTTACAGTCAGGACCTGCTGTGTTATGTGCACATTCCTAAGAAGGCGAAAGAAACGATGAAACGATAAAAGTAACTGATAGACAATTTACTAATTTTTTGTTATTAAAAACATGAATTTACCAAACAATATCCTGTTTCACGATCACAAATATTAGACCTGCCGTTGCACCCACAGGGTTTAGCTCTTCCAACGAGGTCGATTATTATAGTTGATGATGTCGTGCCATTTCTATCAAACCACCTGTAGAACCCTATGCTTGGATCTTGACAGGAGGTCCCATTGTACTCGACCGGGCATTCGCAAATTTCAACACTCGTTGCCAAAGTTGGTGACCTTGTTGGAGCTATCATTGCTGCATCCATTGAGGCTTCTAAAAGACTAATCATTCATTTGAATCAATGCTAATTCGTTTTTGAAAACACGCTTTTAAGATTTGATCAAAATAATTGAATTTTGCATCCTCAAATGCCCACTATATCAAATTTTTAATTAAATTTAGAAAAGTTTAGAAAATTTAGAAAAATTGAAAAGGAATAGTTTTAGTATAATGAAAACATTTTACAATGTACTTATATTAAATAAATGAAAATAGCAATTTCCAATTCGAAGAGTGTTGTATTTTCATTTGGAAACACCAACTTACGCAGTTCTTGTGAAATCCATATAATCCGAAGCTTTCACTAGGAGATGTTGAACGTTTTGCAATGTCATCATGAGAATCTCCCTCGTAACTTTAAACTCGGGTTTATTTTGTAATTGCCAAAGTGACTCGTGAAACCTGCAAGTGGCGTCGCATTTATTTTTTTCCATCTATTTTATTGCCTGTTACTGTTCCTTATTCATGAGTTACAATCCAAACATAGACACAAGTTACATAAATTTACCTTATTCGGTAATTATTATTCTCCGACGGCAGGATGGGATAATACTCAAGCACTATTTGATTTCCTTGCATCTGCACCAGCGGATATTGGCTGTTCGATTTAGACAGTGCTCCTCCTTCGGTTGCCGTTAAAAATCTTAAAAATCCGCCGTAGGAAATCACCTTTGAAAGAAACGGCAATGATAAATCAACTTAACGACAGTTACAACTTTTTTTATTTTGAATCTTGTCTCGAATAAATTATACCTTGTCGCCTAAAAATGATGCAGGTAACTGCCAATAAAGGGGATAATTGTAAAACAACGTCGGGGGAAAAATCACGTCCCCGTCTGTCCACGGAATGACCGTCAGCCCATTAGTTAAATTCAGTGCTCGCACTGGTGTTTTCAGTGGTATCATCAGTCCTTTGTGGATGATCTAAAAATTATCCAAATATTTAAAAAATAATCAATAACCAATAATCAATAAAGCAACCATGAGAAACAAAAATTAAAATTGAAAATTGCAAGATCACACTCACAATGATATCATCAACAGTGCTATTGACGTGCAAAAATCTTGGCCGAATAAGTTTCCTCCTGCTCCAACTATAGTCGCCTTGCTGGCAGAGAGTCGATTTGCCAAAACAAAAGCACTCGGTGCATCCTTTGGGGTTTAGCTTAGACAATCCAAAAGTGCCCTCCTGACATTTATTACACTTCTTTCCAAAAACATTTTCCTGAAAAAAAAAAATTAATTATGGATTCAAAGTTTGTAAGTAATCATTGAGTCGGTGCTTAGATTCTGCTGATTGATGTGAATTGCAGGTACCTTGCAAGGACACTGCCCGTTTTCATCGCAGTGACATAGACCGGACGAGCACTCTAAGGTGCCATCTGGGTCACAGTTACAAGGACGACACCTGGGATAGCCGTGGTATCCTTCGGCGCAGCGCTCGCATCTCAGGCCGTCGAATCCGTCCCTGCAAGGGCACTGTCCGTTCGGTTGGCATTGTGTCTTTGTCGAACCTGATGTGCAGGCGCATGGTCTGCAACCAATACCGATGCGCAGGTCAAACGATCCTGCCCGGCATCTATCACAATTCTCGCCGTATGTCAACGGAGGACACACGCAGCGGCCAGTGTTTGGATCACAGATGTGACCTGGTTTGTTACAAATTTCACAACCTGCAAATTAATAAAATTCTTCACATTATTCTGAAGAAAAGGAAAACAACCATTCAATTATTAATTAATGAATAGGAATATTAATTTATAAAAATGATGATAAAAAAAGGTGATAAGCAATTATAAAAGGTGATGGAAATGTTTGTATACGATTATGAAATTCACACTTTTAATTACGGTTGGGAACAATTTACAATGCAATATATCCTACGTGAAATGTTAATTATTTAATCACATTAATCAAAATGAGCAACATTGAATTACATTTAATGACAACGTTAGAAAGATATTGTGATTGTAATTTATCGCAAGGTGACACGTTTAATTGTATGTTTATGAGCGCGCACTTTAAAACCGGACTCAAATCCGAGACATAATAATTAAAGGATAAATCATGCGGGAGAAAAAACTTGATAAAATCATATTTTTTGAACGAAATAACAGGCTTGTGAGGTGGATAGATGAATAAGTGAAATTCGTACGCTGGCATCCATTCTTTGAGAATCCGTAATATCCTGGCAGACAGCTATTACAGCGACTTCCGCCCACGCCGGGCTTGCAGTAGCAGTCGCCGGTGTTTCGGTCGCAGGTGCTGTTATAGGAACCCAGGTGATCGCAATCGCAGAACGTGCAGCCCGCTCCGGATGATAGTCCCCAGTAGTCCGGCTGACCAATTAATAAACCAAGTTAACTCAACTGTACCCTCCATTTTTTAACTTCTTTTTTCTCAAAAATCTAATTTATATAACTTAATCAATTGGATGAATCAATTTTTTCAAATGTGCCCAATCAAATTACTCCGCTAATCTAATTTGTTCCATTTTAACTATATTATTTTAACTTTTCAAATATATTTTTAAATTATCACGTGTAATTTTAATAATTCATTTTTTGAGGAATAATTTGTATACAATTTTTTAATAAGAAAAAAAAAAGTTTTTAAAAATAACATTGTTCTGTTTGACTTAGTCATGCAATTTGCTAAATAAGAAAGTAATTTAAGATGTATGTGATTTTTTTATTGCCCACTCGTTTTATTGTGACAATCTGACATGTCATATCGATTTGAAATTTCAATTTTAAATTTCCATAAATAAATGTCAGAGTGCATGAAACGTTTGAAAGGTCATTTTTTTCGGCGTATTAAGATGAAAACGCATACGCTATTGAACTTGGTACCTGGCACCGATCGCACTGCCTGCCAATGACATGTGGTTTGCACGAACATTGTCCCGTCACGATGTCACATACCAAGGAAGATGATCCTATCGAACTGCATTGGCATCCTAGAAAGAAAAAGCAAAACGTTCAATATTACTCTCGCCACAACCGGTAGGTTTTCATATTTCACAATACAATTCATGCACGCTCATAACACTAAATCTCATCCGTAACATCAAACCTTCTTCAATTTGAACAATTTTTTTGTCCCATCATTTCCATTAATTTGTTTTTAAATTTTTTTCATCCAAAATGTAATTTTCACAGTTTGATAATTCCAAACTTCTGATTTTTATTTGTTGACCCTGTGTAATGAAAATATAAAAGATTTTTTTTTTTTTGAGAATGTTTTATCTCGAGCTCGATCGCAAGTCTAAATACGAGTATGTTTTGCTTTTGGAAAACGAAAACACGCCTCATTCTCCGCTTCCTTTGAAATTATCTTCACATAACATTTAAAGATTCATCACTGACTTGAAAGTTTTAACGAACGATAGCTTGTTTTTTGCAGGAAATTGAATATGCCTGAGGAATATAACTGCTAAGATCGGGTAAAAGCTCAGCTAATGGCGTATATGCGTGCATACACACTGCGTGTATCAACAAATGACGGGCAACATTTTTTGTCCGACTAATTGCTTTTGCGACATGATTGTTTGAAATATATGCTATTATAGAAAGTGTATCGATGAGATAAATTTCATAAGAAAATATAAAAAAGTTTCAAATAAGAAAACAAAAAATTTAATGAAAAACAATTTATTAGTTTAAGAAACATGTATGTTTGATAAAATAAAAGAAATAATACAATGGAAAAGAAGAAAACATGAGTTGAAATGTAACTTTTATCTTGATGTTTTACAGTACTCGAAAGATTGTTTCAACATCTTCTTAAAACATCATCGTGAAATGTACAAGAAAATTATAAGTTTAACGCTTTAACTTTGGTGATAAGATTAATTTAATTTCACCGCATCGATTCAACTTCGAGATGGAGGTTGTAATATCCGCAAATATATTGTCCAGTCGGCACGCATACCACGGTGTGAAGTTATGTGATGCTGACACTATAGCGATCAAACTCAATGGTCATCACGAGCGTGTCTGTCACACGCCAACTCTTTCGCATAAACAAACAGAACAGTCGCTGCATCTCCCTGGCGCAAACTCGATCTCGATATGAAAAACGTTTCGCGCGCCGAAGTGAGACGTTAGGCCGGATCTGATAGGCGATTAACAACTGCCCGATTTTATCTCGCGAGACATCTCATCTAACATGCAATTAACGAAACGCTCAATTGATCCGAACAAGAGTTTTATCAGGCACTATTTTACGCCTGAGATATGAAAAGCAGACCCGTTTTTATCTTGTCGATTAAAAGGGAGAACGGCTTTTTCGGATGGTGGCAAAACTTCGCGTTCTAACATGATTAGCATATCAGGGAAATTTGAATGAAATTTGATAAAAAAAATTGAATACAAAAAATTTGATAAAAAAAATGAGAGGACAAAAAATATGAGTCACTGAGAGATATGAGGTCTAATGCATCCACAACGTGGTATATATTATGGTAAGTGCACCGCTCAGATAACGATTCTTTTTTTTTTTTGTGTGCGTCACAGCAGTAACGACCAATTTTGCAAATTAAGCCTCGAGATATGCGCGCTTTCAGCGGACGTGTCTGCGTCCCGTGTCACAATTATCGTATCGCAAAATTGTAACGATGTACAAGTTAATTTCACGATCGATCCAGAGGGGTGAAAGTGATTTGAAATAGTTTGGTAATTGATTGGTACATTGTGCGCCTGTCGTTGTCACACGTGCGTTTCGCAACCCGACAAATTACTCCCTTCCCATGAGAACATTGCAAATTGGAAATGTCTTTTCAACTATGTTTCCAGCGTGAGAACAAAAGGTAACTTGATTGCAACTGATGTACAGACCTTTGGACACCTTTTTTTCTTTCATTATGCAATAACCTTTGATTGATATTATTCGTCCCTTTTGTTGTCCGTTACAATTTAGACAAAAATGTGAGAAATTTAGGAAATATCTGAAATGAAAGCATTCCAACAGTTTAACTTTCATTTGTTTCCCTCTGTTGCTTTGCAAATTTAAATAAAACAAGGTCTAGCAGATTGAAACAATTTGTAAAATAGTACAAATAATTAAAAAATTGAACGAATGGACAATATGGAGATTAAACATGACAAAAAATAAAGATTAAGAAATGCAAAAAAAAAAGGAAATAAATTGAGGTCTCTTTGAAGGATTGAAATTAACGATTCATTAAGAGAGGTAAAAATGAGGCTCTTTCAACTTGTCTAGAGTTTCAAGATTTGTTCAAGTCCAACAGTCCGCAAATGGGAACATGAGTAATCTGCATGCGTGTACATTGACTAACAAATAATACACATAAAAAATCCAGTTACGTCTTTGCGACATGCTCTTATCTATTCAAATGCGACATATTTTCTGTCAGATGACGATAAACTTTGAAAGGTCCGTTTTTTGAATACAAAAGAAAGAAAGAGAAAGAAATAAGAAGAGAGAAGTAATGTAATAAAGATATGCATTTAAATGACCAAAATGATCTCTAAATCCGAAACAGGAAATGCGAGCTTTGCACTTTTCTCAGACGTTTAATTTATCGTTTCGTAATGCGCATTTGAAGCCGGTCCTTGCAAGCCGTCAAATTGTGACATCAAGCATAAAATGTGTAAACAATTACTATTATTGTAACCACAAATGTGCGCGTTAAGTAAGTGCCTCGTTGCTGTGATTCACTGGTGGTCGAAACAAATTTAGAAAAACATAAATTAGTCTCGCTGGCTCAATAAATTTGCCCGATAATTTACAAAGTTGGAGCAAGGTTTCGGTTGTTTATCATGATTATGAATATTTGCGAGCATCTTTTTAATATAGATTGTTTCGCTGAAAAAAAAGTCCGTGGGACGAATAAAAAAAAAACTGAAAAATACCGTGGATGTACGATTTTAGAGCCCCGCGGCTTTCGACAGCTTTCGATTTCACGCCTCACTGCTTTCATGTGCAATTATGGGTGTACTTCAATACTTTCAAAGTTGTATTATTACTTGACAGTGTTATCCGTGATCCACAACATTTTAGCAAAGATCGAACTTTTCATATGATTCTTACGAGATAAATTTTTCTCCATTTTTTTCCAATTTGAAAAATTAAAAATAATCATTACATCGTGATGATATGAAATTTTGTATTTGTCATTAAAAATGTTATATAAAATACATTTCATATGAAAATGTTTAAAATTCATTTTCTACTTGTTGAATTGCAATTTTACAAAGAAGTAGACAGTTTTGTTTCGAAAAAAAAATAATAAACTCGACTTAACATGTAGTACTAAGAAGTGATTAATTTCAAGCCTAAACCTCGGAGTTTCGACTGTCTTGGGATTATTGCGGGTTTGTTTATATCGGGGTCGGATTGCGATAGGCCAATCACCAAGAGGGAGCCTGAGCACAAAATCGCGTAACGTCATTATGCTGCGATCAATAATTTCATGCAAACTGGTTAACTATCAATGAGAAATCTTGCACTTAGTTCAAAAGTAGGCAAAACCAAAAGACGTATCTGAAAAAAATTGGAAAAATATCGACCGCTCGATTCAACTATCTAAATCGATTTGTTCGCAATTATTTCTATCGTTATTAAACGGTTTCTAATCTGATTATCCATTTAATTTAGTTCTAATGGAAATGTTATTGCATAATTATCGGAAAACAATAAAGTAAGATTGTTGATTAACGGAAGTTCATAAAAATGTTGAACTGAATTGATTTTATTTTTTTAAAATACCATTTTATTTATTGCAGTGTTTTAATGCAGTAAGAAATTTTTATTCCAACATTTGTATTGAAAATTTGAAATGATAACATCCGTTATTTTATATGATTTGCTAAGTGTATATTTGATATTTCCAAACAGACCGTTGAGGTGAATCATAAATCTGAACAAGCACGAGACCAACAGAGGCGGAATGAAATCATCGGGCTCCTATATGATTTCTATGTACTTTGTTAAACAGAATTTTAGTCCCTGCCGGAGGTGTCTCATTACAATTTATCATAATTTAGTTAAGATCGAATAAATTACCGGGCAGTGTCGAGTCGCGAACCATAAATCCACGTCTTTTTCAAAACTAGAGTACTTTTCAGGATGAAAAAAAAACTTAAAACTTGATGAAATTTACTGCAAAGTTTTTCTAAAAAAAACTTTTGAGTACAATTTTTTTTAATTCTAGAATAAAGACATTTTTTCAATCGTCAATTAAATGCTGATAAAGTGAATTCAAACCTGCAAAAAGCTAATAGTGTTGTTCCTTATATTAGTTTTTTGTTTTGATTTTTGTACTTTTTGGAAAAAAAAGGTATCTGAGTCTTAGATTAAAGCGGTTTAACCCTGTTAGGATAATAGCTGGTGTGTATTTGGTACATTTTCAGGTTCGAACACAATAATTTATATTTGAAACTTTTTTTAAGCGAACAGGTTACTTATCAGCCTAGAGGTTGCATTGTATATTCCGGATTCGATAGGCGCAAGAATTTGCTTAGTAATAAGGTGCTTGGTCTGCAGCATGTAATTCTGAATCGGAGATGCCAGGTCGAGGGGAGACCCTGTTCTCTTTCACAACTTTAGAGGCGGTTTAGAGGCGAGACAGGTGAATTGTGTCACTCGAGGATATTGAAATGGCCGGTGGCATTGATCACATGTCCATGTCAATTTTTCTTACACCCGACTTCAATAAATTAGAGCGCGGTCAGCTTGATAAACGCGGAATTACATCCACCAAGAGACGCGGGTTTGTGTACCATTGCTGCAATCGCGGTCGTCAACTTTTCGTCTCCCATTCTTAGTAACCTTATACCTAGCAATGATTTCATGCTATCAGATTACGTTTACCGGACGTTCGAGGTAGCGGCTTTTCCATCAATCACTTACAGGCCAACCTGTAAGCTACTGCAATAACACAACGCAGCGCTCTCTCATCTTGTTCAATTCAAAATTACACATTTAAACAATAACAAAAATAACAAATTTCATTTTACTTTACAACTTTGTAATTTTAACTTTCAACTAATGGTGACTTATGTATTATATAAACTATTATTATACTATATAATTTTACAATTTTTTTGTTTAATTTTCGACTATTGACGTGTTTTCACAAGACATTTAAAAAAATACAAGAAAGTATTTAAAAAATGCTCCTTTTTCAGAAATACGTTTCCATTAGAGTTTATTTATTCTACTTTAATATTCTACTTTAATACACCATAATTGTCAGCAAATTGGACGTTTAAATTTGTAAATAAAAAGAGAGTGAGTAAAATGAAAAAAAAAAAGAGGTACAGAATTTAATGAACATTCAACTTTGAAGATACGGAGTGTGCGATTCCGTTAATTGCATAGAAGCCGGTGGTATCTTTTTAATTTTACGAATACGAATGTTGAATCCGCACGAATTTCTTGTGACGTGACGAGGAGGCAGCGCACAACCGACAGAGACAGATGATGTTTTAATTGGCATACGAGACTCGGAGGCCGAGATAAAGGCAGACCTGGAGGAATGAAGATCACCGCTGCCGTGCCAGCGATGAAAGGTTAGGCTCGCGCTCGGTAATTTCATATACCGATCATTGCAAACGGGAAAAAACAGCGAGACGTACAGCACACAATCGCATGTTAATCACTTTAATCGCCGGACGGATTATTGTCGCGCAAGGACTGACGTGACCGTCGGAAGCAATTTGGTCCGAATGTCCGGTTTAGCTTGAACTTGATCGAATATTCACTTTCATGCACAAAAGGGGAAAAGTATTTTTCAACTTTAGAATGATCAAAAAAAGGATAGAATGTTTTGTCCAACAGTTTTTTAAACACGATTACAAATTTTGTTTGCAAAAATTGTCAAAAAAGAACAAAAATTGACTACATTCTTTGCTGCGCGTCATTAATATGACAGCCCGGTATGTCAACATTGATTTGATTAAAATTAACTTGGACTGTTTTGTTTTTCAGCTGGTCGTCGCGTTTCAATATTTACACTATTTCGTAAGAATATAAATATCCCGACCTGGAATGGAGGGAGAGTACAAAAAAGAATCCGAGATAACAGAGGGGCTAAAGTCATCGTCGGTTGGAACCGCGCGAGTGACGAGGTAAAAAGTTGGCATTCATGCCAAGAATAGGAAGTAAAACAACGAGCAGGAAGCACGAAAACAGGGCTTTTGCTCTTATCCGAATAGTTGAAGCGCTCGAGGAAGAAAGAGGCAAGGTGTGCGTCGACGTGTGCAAACCCAACATCACGCAAAATACACACATCGCATATCTCAAACAGATGAGCAGTGTTTTTCTCGGATCGCTGTGTGATTTGTAACATAACACGCGTTAATTGTTCGCCATTCCGGGCAAATTGCACAGCCCAGTATGAAATCTCTCTTTTTTTTCTCCCCCAGTTCTCTTAGTTGATTTGAAAATTAGCCGACGAGAGTTCGAGCCATTTAAATTATACGCCTTTTCGCGCGAGGAAAACGCAAACGTCAGTCTCGACTTATTCAAATCTCAATTCAATTTCATGAATATTCCAAACGGATGATCGATGGCATCCTTCAAGGAATTTATTACTCTAACATCAATACATAGTTTTTTTAATATAAAAAATTTTATACTCCACAGAGGGATAATAAATACTTTTCTCAGCGTGACACACAGAGGTCGAGGTGGTTGGCTTTTCTCTATCCCTGACAGCTTTGCGGCATCCCAAGATGGGGTTCTGTTTTTTACTGCTCCGCGACCAGACGAACATCGTGACATTTTTAGCAAGGGATAACAATTGAAAGTAGATCGTCGAGGTGCACGTATATTTGAAGGGGTCAGCTGGTAATACCGTAATTGACAATAGAATAAAACAGTATTAAGTAGTTGGCCGAGTGTTTCTTACTCTATTACGAGTTCGCTCGTGACCGCGGGACCTGCACGAAGGAACAATGATCCGTGTTGTACCCTTTGAGTCCAGTTCATTTCCCTTTGGACCAAAGCACACGGACTGTTTGTAGGCAGTTGCTACCACTCAGCACGACCACCAATATCCAATTTGAATTTCGCTCAAACGGACATTCATTATAGGTCATCATCCTAGTTGCTCGACTCCCGCCAACAAGATACAGTTAATCCCAACCTCATTTGTAATAACATATACTTATTTGTTCTTTCAATATTATATCTAGTTTACAAAATTCAATCCAAGATGTTGCTTTCAAAAGTTGAATAGTTCAAAGTCGTTTTATTCTATTACCCCATCGAGGATAAATTCATTTTGAAAAATGACATCCAATAGGGTAAGTGGATTTTTTTAATTATGACTTGAAACGTCTTGCAATTTAATTGAGACATTCAATCATAATGTAAAAAACTTTTAATTTCAATTTACCTTCGATTATTTTTTGTATTTCATTTGAATGATTTCCTAGGGATCAATTTATGAGATGAAGAAAGTGGAACGCGAGCCTAACAAAATAATTTTGCAACGAGCAACGAGAGATCGGGGTCACGGGTAAATATGTATCAAAGTGTAACTTTTTTATGAAAATAAAGTCTGTGCACATGGTGATGATTTGCGGCTCCTTCTTGCGTGTAAATAAGTTCCCTCGTACAAGGGGCAAAGTGTTCGCTTAACCTCATCGACGAAATCCATTTACATCCGCGCGAGAGGTACACGCGCTCTAACGGTGCCGGGCTAAGTGTTAGATTTAGAATCCTGTCTTCGGCGCGTCTCGCCCGATTAAGCCGAGGGCGATAGGAGAGGTCCTCGGTGTCTCTGCCCGGTGGCGATGTTTTGCACGCGTTTCAATTCTCGTCTGCAGTACCGATTAAGCGCGATGGAAAAATGAACCGAGGCGTCGAATTTAAATGAATATTAATCGTCCTTTTGTCGCCTCTGTGCTTTGCTTTCAATGATTTTTGTCGGTCATGACAAATGACCGAATTCGACGAACAGCAATTAAAGACAATCCCGTTCCCCTCGTTTCAACATCTGCGCGACACTTTTGACGACTTTGGAATCAAATTAACATGACATTGAAAACGTACCAAGAATTTCGGCTCTTTTTCAATTTGCACGTGATTTTACGACAAAACACCGATTCAAATTTATGCTAATCATTCCCGTGCACTAGTTTCATTCATGATTTTTTTTCCACTTGTTATTTTGGGTCAGTTTTTGAAAAGGTAAATACGAGCCATTTTTTTCTTTTATATATTTTTAAAAATATTTCATTTAGGGTTGGGGCAATCGTGACATAAATAGCAAATTTATTTGACTGTCATAATTGCTCCATCTGCCCCTACTTTTCTACTTTTATTTATTTATTTTTGTATTTTTTTTTTTTTTGAAATGGTATGTATTTTATGAGAATAGAAATCGCGCCTGTATCACTATGTGGTTGTTCAGGATTTTCAGACAAGGTTGAATAATCGTGAAACTCGTGTCAATAGGTAATCCTATTTGTCACGGGGATTACATTCAATTAACGTGAAATTCGGCAGCTGACTGCATTACTTTATTCAGTAGGATAAATCTACCGAGAGTTTGAAATGTAAATTTGTTGAAAGAAATTTGTACATTTAATGCATTTAAAAGTTGAAAGTTAATTTACATTACGGTTCGGTTCGGGTATGTTTATTTGTGACTTGACATCTTGATTAATTTGCTCAGACTTGAAAAAGTACAAGTTGGCATGAAAATTTGTGCACAATTTTTCTTTTTAGATATTTTATTTCGCCAGTACGCGTCGCGCTGCATTCAAAGTGAAAGGAAAATGTAAATATTTTAATGAGACTGATTTTTCGATACGTCCGGCGGACTGTTATTAAGTCGATAATTCATGTAATTTGATCGATTTTTTAGTTAAGTCCGGATTCACTGCAGTAAATATCTTTATCGGGGCATAAATAATTATTTGCATTAAAAATGGCTACAATTTAATTAAAAGCTTAAGTAAATAATAATTTAACGTCGTAAAATCTGGTTGGAAGAGAAGAAAAGTCACTGCTGTGCTAACACAGGAGAAAAATATAACGAGAGTATTCTTGGATAACTTAATTTTGAAATATTGAATTATGAAAATCCTGTCACACGTTTACCAAAATAGTTGTCTCCTTTTCTTTCCACGTCAACTTCTTCCACGGGAGGCGTATGATAAATATCAATTATTGTCAAAATAACTTTATTTTTATGCCGACCTATAATGTTGTAATCTATTTTTAATACAATTTTTTTTTCAATATTTTTAACCACTTAAATTCAATTTTAGTAAAATCAAGAGCGACGTTTTTCTCGATGAAATTTAATTTTGCTAAAGAGTTATTATAACACAAATTGGATTTAGTAATTGTAATTTCATTACATCCACGCTGACAAAATTAAATTTCTAAAATTAGACCAAGATATTTTTTTGAAGTTAAATTAAATCACAATTTCAAAAGACCATTCATCATTCTTTGATAAAAGTAACATGTAAACTAATTACTTGTCGATTTTCCTTTAATAACAAAAAAATGGAAAAAGAATTGCCCTGTTTATCAATCAGGCTTCAAGGATTTTTACACGGACATAACGTGAGTATTATAAAATTGAAAACACATTACAAATCATTCTTTTCGCATTTATCAAAACAAGATCAATCAATTTCACATCTGCTTTAGATTTGTATCTATTTATGAAAATCATGCGTGGATTTAATATTGTTTTCTTTTTTTTTTGTTTTTTTTTTTATTAAAACTCATATTCATGTTTTTAATTTAATGATCATTTAATATGTATATCATATTTGAATTATTTTACGTGAAAAAACTTTTTATTTAATTTATATTCTGTGAAAACAATGTTACCAACATTCATCATGGAATACTTTGAAAACGGTAAATGTTTTGATTAATTAATTTTTCGGTTGAAAATTGTTTGGCGAACAATTTGAATGGACTTACTTAGATGTTTCGGATTTGGTTGCCTGTACGGGGCTTTTCTGTGGTTGTAAGTGTGGGCAACTATTCTCGTTGGTGTCGAACAAGGATTGTAAACCAGCATACAACTCATGCACTTTTTGGTCAGTGCTTGTTGCAGATACGCCGGCGAGCTGGACGATTTTATGTGCACGTAAGCCATTGGAGTCACCGAATCCCAACTATTCGCATAATTCGTCACCCTTTTTGGTACAAGATTCGGCTTTGCTCGTGGATGATGAAAATTTGGAATCCTGCGTTTGTTCGGCCTGTAGACATAAACATCCGTGTCCTGGATGGAATTCGCATTTCCGCTACCGTATTGGTGAACATTGCCGCGCTCGCGTCTCGACTGTTTTTTCGTTAACTCCAGGCTCGAAACTTTGACCGGAACTGATATCAGGATCAGTCCCACCGCTCCAAGGGCTATCAAAGCCCGGCTTAAACTTACGGGCCTCATAGCCGCGACTACCCCATGTCAATTTTATTCACCCTTCAGAATTTTTAAACAAAGATGACGATTTTGACGGTGATTCATTTGTATTCTATTGTTTTGTTTTTTATTTTTGTTTTATTTGCTTGTAACTTCTTTGGTACAAAATTCGTCACTCAATCCTTTTTCTCTTCCAACATTTTCCCACTTTCCATAATAGCGGACAAAATGTTGTAATAAATGTTCAAATTTAAAAATTTGAAATTCAAATGAATGCAATTTTTCCTTTTCATGCATTTAATATTTCGTATCTCCTGTTATTATCATCAAGTTCAATTTCACAACTCAAAATTGTTATAGTTGACTCCACGAAATGCATATTTTAATTTCTGTTTAAAATAAAATAAAAAAAAATGATAAATAAAACACTTTTAAATTGTCATGAGTTGAATTGTTTGATTTGTTTGACGAAACTTTTGGCAGGACCAAGGACCAAAATTGTCCTGCCTCGAGAGCGGAACGGTTTTTCGTCCGAGGGAAAGATGCAATTCGCGATTGCAACGACTTGAAGCGCGGCTCGAAAGACACTGTCTGAGTACCATTGGCATCGGCTCGAATCGCCCCACTCCGGGCGGTCGCCTTCCTCCCAAGCTGCGCTCGCTTCTCTTGATATTCTGGATTCGAATATTTCTCCACCTTCTGCTCCTTATCCTTAAGCTCGGCGTTATACCTTCTTTTCATCGTTCACCGTGCCATGTGTTCGGCTGCACGTGGGTGTACCACCGGCACTCGCGAGGCAACTTGCCCATCATATCTTGTACAATGCACAGAAAAAATCATCACGAGAGTATAAAAAACTTGTGCATCACAAACATTTAGTCAGGCTCACCGGATTTTCTTCGCGTTATCGCCGAGCCCATTGTTCTTTCGTGATGCGAAATCATGAATCAAATCGATGCCGCGGAGAGGTATATATCCAGTCGTTATTTTTATTCGATTGTTGTAATTTAAAAAAAAAGAGGAAATTTTATCCAAGTAAAAATTATTTTTAAATTAAAAAACAAAACTTTCTCTCCTGGGGGCAATTTATTTTGTTTACAATTTAGTGGTAATGGGAAATTTTTATTCCAAGATGACTAGAACCGACAAATTCGCGTGATAAAGCCGTAATATATCGGCGCGATAAATCGCAAACGTAAATACTCTATGAGAAGTAGAAACGAGCGCTTTCATTCATGCGCTCATAAATAGATGATTTTTCTTTCACTCGTTGTTTTTGCTTTCTTTCTTTCTCGCCACCAAACTGGATGTAGCACGTGGTAAAGCTCCCTTGTAAGACAATTTGCCAGCAATGCGCACTACATGGTTTCCGAAACACGACAGGATTGAGCACTTGCACAGTGCATGTATAAATAACGCCACGTGTTGCAAAGCTAAAGAAATATGACTCTCGCGACACACCATCAGCTTTGCCGCTTTTTTTAAATTTTTTTTACCTTTTTTTATTACATTTATCGTGCGTAGGTTAACGTAATGAGAGGTTTTAAAGAGATTCACGCTGAAATAAATTAGCTTTGACCTCTCTAACGGCTTTCTTGTAACGGTGTTCATTCACTTAATCCAGCTTAACCGAATATATCCCTGCCAGCTAATTCTCATTAAGTTTCTATAGAGATTTTGACTAATCGTCGATTGACATTTTTTTTAAATTAAATTGCAGTCTTTTTTGCTTCCATTTCTCCTGTCAAATTTAAATATTTTTATTGTATCTGCAAAATAAAATAAATATCATTTTTTTGCAAAAAGCTTAATTGCAAAAGCTAATCAAATATAAATAATTTTGGAAATAGTCAAAACTAATTTTTAAATGTTTAAAAATAGTTTTTTAAACTCAAATTTGGAAGGCATTGTTTTAGCTAACACAAGGGAATTGTATAAAAGTGTACATGAAATGTGCGAACATTTGCAAAATGGAAAGGTGAAGGAAGAATGAGACTAAAAATTAAGGTCGTTATACAAAAATTGTGCTTCAGTGATTATTTAGAATTAGAGGTGGGCAAATAATGCCCTCGAGACACTACCGGGCTCTGATTCACTCCCTACCCCAGTTTTCAGAGCCGATGCAATTGGATGCATGCACGCCACAACTTCAATTTCAAATAACAGCACTCTGTAAAACGTTTATTTTAGTTCGATACTAAGAAAAACATTGCAACACTTCGTCATTCTATTACAGTTTTTATCTTTACTCTTTTCACCATCTCAAACATGATTTTTTTTAAATTATCATTTAATAGCCGTATAAGGATGCGAAACATAAAAAAAATTTTTACTTGAGGTATGTTGTAAAAAAATGATAAAAATGTGGAAAAATTTAATAGGTGCGAATTTTGAAAAGAAAATTGTGAAGGAAAATATTTGGCTCGTTAAATTGCAGCATCTTTTTGTGTTGGTTATAAAAATGAGGAAAAACGTGTGTGCAGCGGAGCGTGACGGTATATGGGAACTGGTAAAAAGTGTCAACGTCGGTGTCTGACGAGCCGAATTCGGTCATTGCCACACGCGTCTCGCTGAGATAACGTCAAAGAAACCCCTTGTGGCGTTTTTCATTTTCGTTTCTTCTGCTTAATCCGACGAATCCGCGCTGGTTCGAGTCACTGGATCGTAAAGAAACTCGGCTGGCATTGATCTGTAACGACTTTAATGATTTTGTCAATAATAAAATGTTTACTGAAATAGAAAAACCTATCAATAAAAAGTTTCATAATAGCAATATTAAAAAAGAGATCTTTAAAATTTTTTGAATTTAAATTTGGAATTTTAGTTGGAAGAGATTTAAAAAAATGAAAAGTTTGTGCCAGTAAAAAAAAGTTCGGCAGTTAAAAGTTTTTTCTGAATGTGCGCAGAGCTTTTATATGAATTTCGTGCAGTTATGTTTTTCGAATGGAAATTATAAAGTTTATATAACTCAGAATCATAAAAAAGTGCTCGAGGACCTATTGCGGGTACGAATTTTGGGCGTTGGGGGGCTGGACACCGTGAGTTTGTACGTAACAATTTGCGACGCTTGGATATTGCCATAAAAACTAGTGCAGCGCGAAGACCGACAAAAGGAACAGGCGACTTAATCTGTTAACTACTGTCTTAGGTGCATAAATAATCATCGGAGCTTGGTCATAACTGACATAAATCCACCCGGATCGCTTTATTAACATACTCGAGTGAGCTAACTAAATCAAACTGTTTAAAACGACTTGTAATCTTCTGTGAAATTAAAATGTATAATCGCAGCTTGTCATTTTTAACACCATTTTTTTCAATATTAAAAAAAAAAAAAGAAAAAAAAAAGTGAAAAATGAACCTAAAAAAATGTTTTATAAAAATGTCAACTGGAAAATATATAATAAAAGGGCGGCGGCAAAAACGTAAGCTGATTTGGAGATGAAAAAAAAAGTGCTCGAAAAAAAGAGGAATTAAATCCAAGCGACTGAATGTTGTGACAGAAACGCAGTCAATCGTTGACGCCGAGACAAAAAGATTAAGAGACCGGTTAAAAAGAGGAGAAGCGAAAAGCCAAGCATGCGGAAAAAAAGATGAGAGAGTGGGTTGCGCGCACCTATTTATCTGATAATGGCGATTGCTTTTTGGCGTGGGCGAAACCAGCAATAACTGGCGGTGGAAATCGATCGCGATCTGATCGGACTTCTTCATTAACGCATAATGGTTCTCGTTCACTGGTAGTATCCAATTTTACCACTGCGACAGGAAACAATTAAGGTGATGTTTCTCTATTGATAAACAATCTACTCCAAACGATGTACATTAAACGAATTGTTTTATTCTATCGAAAAAACAAAACCAATCACAAAAAAACGAACACGAGAACGAAATTAAAAATAAAAGAATATATTGAAAAAAAAAGAATGCAAGTTTAACGAAAAAATTTAGATTAGTTTTCATTTTTTTTAGCTCGTGGATGTTTATCAATTTGTGAGATATAATTAAAATTAATTGATTCGCGCTTGCAATTCAAAATAAGATAGAATTTTAATGACAGTGGTAAGTGCCGTTTATGATTACGAATCGAGATACAGTTTTAAGCTATTGATTTAATAATTACGCTAAATGTAAAAGCTGGATCGCTCCTCGGGAAAGATCTTACGCGTAGGCGCGACAAGATGGTAATTTATAACTCACGATTCCATACATAAAACATGCATAAAACCAATCTGCCTCTTAACAGAGAGAGAGAGAGAGAGTGAGAGAGCATCAGCGTCGGGTAAAATTAAACGTATCGTATTTTGTTTCACTACCTCCGGTCCATTAAATTCACAACAATTATAATTTCCTATCGGCTTTTTTTATTTAATTATAAAACCGCAAAAAATTATTACAAACGTACCATCAAAAATGTACATCATGATGGAGGTTTGAAGTGTGCATTAAGGTAACGTCTTTTTGTGTACGTTCCATTTTCTCGTTTGTCTATCTGTCTACTATTCACGAGATAATCTGGTATACCATTTGTCCCAAGGATAACAGGTGTGCTTTGATACACCGATTAAGTGCTTGAAAATGTAATCCTTTGATTGTCACCAGACTAATTCGTTCAACTACATTGTCTCACTTCTTTTAATAAAATTAATTTCTCATACAAATTTTCAAGCGGCATTTATTGATATTAATAAAATTTGGTTACGTTGTCATTAAATGTTTACATCTTTTATAAAACAATTTTTTTCATATTAAATGAACCTTATGAAAAAAATAGAAAAGTTGAACAAATATTTCTTGTAACAATTTTTTAGAATTCACTTTTTAGTAAAAAAGTGACGTTATTGAAGTGATGTTATTGAAGAAAAATAATTCGTCTGCCTGAGGAGCACAATTTTAATGTTACGCTATTAAAGTGATAAATTAAGCATTGATAAATATATAATTCACCAGGCGATGATGGTATCAGGTTTTAGCATGACAACATTATTTAAGCTCATTTTTGTTACGTCGCGATATTTATTGTATGATATTATGTTTGTGTATTTTATTTTACAAGTCATCACAAGGGACTTGAAACAATGCATTCACAATTACTCCTATATGACGTAAAGCCTTAAATCATGCAACGCCTCGGGCCGATCGCTATGAAGGAAGTGCGCCTTGTCGGTATGCGCGCCCGGTTCTATTAAACTTTAATCGCACGTGTGTCACTTGCAAAAACAGACGAAACAAAATGTGTATATGCACTGAATCAAAGTCATGATACGTGATTTACTATTTCGCGAGTGTTTATTTCTCACGGTGGTCTAGTTTGCAAACACTAATTTTAATATTCATAAAAGCGGTTTTGTTTGAGATCTGCGCTCGTATTCCAGGATAACATAGTTTTTTTTTCATCCGCGGCATATCCACAACAAGCATAAATTATTATAATCAAACGGACGAATTAAGAGCAAAAAATTGCAAGGGAAAAAAGCTGAAATACATTTGGTAATTGCGTTATTAAGTTTTTTTTATCATCTTTGTGTTAATTTAATCCGCTCATAATTCAGTCGCAGATTAAATTAATTAAATTTAATTCGAATATCTTGTTAGGATAGATCTGCTCAAAAATTTGCAATGAAATATGCACTGTTTGCTTCCTGGTATTGAAGAAAGTTCAATTAACGTCGAGACATTCAGAGCCATAAACATTAATTTTCTTTTTTGTTGTGAGCGCGAGTGTTAAATTAAAAAAATAAATAAATAAATAAAGTGCCCGGATGCGACATAACTTAGGCGCATTGTCGAACACGAGTTAGTTAACAGGGTCTCGCTTTATGGAAATTAGTGTTGCGTCTGAAAATTGATTATCCACCAGTTCACTGAGCACTGCGTGGGATCGCGAGTTAGCCAAGGTGCAAATAGGCGCAGATTGCTTCGCTTCAACCCGCAGCGCGCTGTTTTATGAATTAGACGCACGCCTACGTTATCTCAAGTTCCCCCTTCGATTATGATCGAACCAACTGAGATATATACTTTTGTATTTTCAATTCGCTTCAAAAATCAAATACATTGAAGAAGAAAAAGTTGCACGCATTTTCAATTCAAAATACCAATAAAATAGTATAAGTTACTATCAATAGTCTATTTTATCCAAGGAAAACAACTTTTTTTTTATTCATAAATTTTATTGCAATTTGCAAAATTTTATTGAATTCCGCATTTTGTAATCATTTTGCTAAGTTATTCAGTTTTAATCCTTTCAAAGACCAATTTTGTCAACCAAGTCATCTATATTTTTCATCATTTTTTTTTATATTTCCTTTTCATTAAACTTTCTTCTTTTGTCATCGAAAACAAATCGTTGCTCATCGATGATAATTTCTTTCCAAACTCCATTCGCCGTCGATTGTATACCATTGATAATGACTTACTTCGCATTCCCATCAATTACACTTATCATCGATCATCACTTATTGATTAATACACCTCGATTATTTGCGATTCATCATTATTCACTTACCACCTCTTGTATCGATTACGTTTATATCTCGTAGTTTCAATTTACATTTTTGTCCCCTCTATTGATCAATCCTTCTCTGCAGATACTTTTCATCCGACTTTTATGAACCTGACATCGTCAGCAAAAAAAAAAAAACTTTTCAAAAGACGACAGATAATTTTATAAGACAAAAATATTTGGTTTTAAAAATTAATAGAAAAATCTGCAAACACAACAATTTTGTAATGATTAACTATTTTTTGTTCGTTTAACAAAAAACAGGATAGTCAATTTTACGAAACAAATAAATCGATAAGTTAACAGACAAGTTAACCCCGGATTTATGAACATTGAATTATAATGAGTTTTGTATCTCGTTGGACGGAGGAGATGAGGGAAGGGGGATAAAAAATGTTCAATTATTTGGCGAGCAAGAGCCGAGCAACCAGTTTTGCGTAGGTGAATCTACTCAGTGACCTGCGGTGCTTTATAATTAGCGCGGCTCTCTTTCCATTAGAGTGCAGTCATTACTTAGCCGCGGGTCCGATCGCTATTATGCCCCGCGATTATTTTGCATCTTGTACCCATCACCTCGAGACTTCTGATCTGCCGCGGTTTGAGTTCCATTGTCAAGAGCGACGAGAGACAATGACTCGATAATTCAAGCGACTTCAATTGCAAATTGATATGTTAATACGTCGACGTTACAATTAAACTTGAATCACCACGAATTTTCACAAGTTATTCCTGTCACGTATACACGCGCAGGACGTGACATTTTTCAGTTCCGCGCTTTATACACAAGCGCGAGGAGCTCTTTCTTTGATCTATTCTCACAATCCAAGCGACCAAATAAATCAGACACCTTCTTTTTCTGTATCCGATTTATCGGGGCTCTGTTTTCAGGTCATTAGAGTTAAATAAAAGATTCAATGTGACAGCGGCTACAAATTATTTTCAACTGTTTTTCTTGTTACCCTTTTTTCTCATTTTATTATCTCTTATTAGCAAGGAGAATTACACACCAAGGAGAACCCCCCTCCGAAAAAAAGGGAAGAACAAGAAGGGAAGGAGAAAAAAGAAAGAAAAAAGCGCAACAAAGTGGGTCGTGCAGTAGCTCGGAGTTGTAAAGGTGCTAAAAAAGCCCGACTATAATCACCTCGGACTTAACATCCACAACTAACATATGTCATGACTCGTATCGTTTTCATCCCGCGCGCGGGCTCCTGACAATGGATGTTTTTGAAAACGAACACTTGACTAAGATAAGTGATTCTGTAAAGTGGTATCGAATGATCGCGATGCGCCACGTCGGAAACGCAACCGCTCACGGAGAGAGAGACGGATGGCGTAACATCCAGCGGGGGATTCAAAAAGCGCATTTTATTAGCGGAGCCCGGTTGTTGATGCGTCTTCTCGCGAGAGCGTCAAGGTAAGTGACGTTGCGCCACGCTTGAAAGCGCGAAGCCGAGATAAACGTAAATAAATAAAGTTGAAATATAAGCGCTCGCTCGGGCAGTCATCGTGCGTTGCAATCGCGCGAATAGAATAAATAAAGAAAAAGGGCACGTAAAAGAATGATCGCCGTTAAAAGCCTGTTTGGTTATTAACGGCCAGCCGTTCGGTCAATGAAGTGAATATTTGAGTATGTCACTATCGCAATTATGTTAAAAGGACCAACTGCAGGCCGACGTTTTGTTTCGGCCCGCTCGGCCAACGTAATTATTCCACGGGACACTTATATACTTTAACTTTAATAAGATAGTCGAAGGCTGAGGAATCTTATGAAAAATGTTCAATCACGGCTGCCCGTTTGCTTCGTATCCGTTTTACCTTTTGCTTTTCGTATGTCTTTTATTTTTCATTTCTCGAGACGAGAATTATTCAAGAAAGCAATCATGTAGGTCGAACAAGATCTTAATCAAGATCAAGATCCTGACGTAAATCCCAATGTGGATATGGATCTATTCTGCAAGACTGTTTTTATATAGGGATAAGTCACATTGATAGAGAGCTCAAGTGTATATCCGTCGTTGAAAAAACTTTTCATCTCAATTGCACGCTCACGTCTTTTTGTGTCAATATTACGAATCTTGAGGATCGTTTAACAATCATTGCTGCATAGCATAATCAAAGTGTCTCTCGAGAGGCCTTTGTTCGAGCTGAGATTCCGTCTGCCGTGGTGCACACATTAAATCTTTCGCGCCGATCCCAACAAAGGTCCCTGACAATCTGCGTGGACACTGGCAGTTACAAATGAAATGAGCGTCTCAATTTCGTACTCATTTGCCAGAGTAAACAAAGCGATACGATATGTGTATTTGTAACCGATTTCCTTTCGTTTTGAACAATGTTGGTTTGAAATGGTCCATTGTTGGGTGTTTCTGTATGAAACAAGTGGTTGGCATAGAGACGTATCTAATCTTCTTGCATTTGTCTAGAAGAGTCAGGAGTGATGCTATCGTGAGGTAATTGACATCATGATTCGACTCACCGAGACACCCATGAATAGAGTAGCCGTAATGCTCGGGAGCGCAGACATCGCATCGAATTCCGACAACTCCGCTTTTGCAATTGCAGGCACCGGTGATTTGATCGCACAGTCCGCTGGAGGCTCCAATATCACAATCGCACATTCGACATCCTGCAGTCACGTTACCGTATCCCTCGATGCATCGCGAGCAGTCTCGACCGCTGTAGTAACCGATGCAAGGACACTGTCCTGTTACTGGGTCACAATCGTCCGACGAACTTCCGAATTCACTGCACTCGCAAGCTGAAATTTAACCATTATTATTTTCTTCCTTTTCAATTGAAAGATTGTACGATGTTTTTTGCTTCTTTAATTCTTTTACCGTTCTTTTTTTCATTCAATCCTATAGGAGTCAATAGTATACTATTACTTTTTTATGTTTCAAGCATTTGAAAAATCCAGTATACGGTTTTTTATCGTTCTTTAGATTTTTTATTTTATTTTATTTTAAACTCTATAATAATGTATGAAGAGAGTCAAATAGAATTATAATTATTTAAGTTTCATAGCAGAAGTCCTATTTCAGTTTTACTATTTGAATAACACTGTTAATTAGATAAGAAAGTAGGAAGTAAGTTACGTAATGTTGATACAATTTGACTATATTTTGATCAAAGTGAAAAAGTTCAATTTAGTATTTGAATCAAGAGGTATTTGTCCATTATTACCGACGAACAAGGGTACTCGGCATTGTCCATTTTATTCCCCGATGATAAAGTAGAAACTTGACATCCTACCTGGAGTTGGTATTTAATTTTACAGATCCCTTTACTTTGAACCGTTAGGTAAACAATGTTTATTGCAATTATCATGGTATCGCATTATCAAATAGCTGTTAATTACCATCAATTTTTAAAAATACAAATGAATTTTCTGTTGAAAAATTACTGTATAACAGTAAATGAACCATAATCGAATGATAAATTTTATTTTTTTGTCCTCGTCTCACTTTTTTGAAATATAATTTTTTACAGAGTTTAAAATAGAATAAAATGGTAATTTTTGCCATTCTAAGAGTTTGCTCACGTTTCATTTATTCGCTGGAATACTTACGCATACAGTTTCGTTCAAGAGGATTGCCGAAGTGAGCTTCTTTGCACTTGTCACATTTCCATCCTTCCGTATTACCGTGACATTCTAAACATTGGCCGGTTTCTACATCACAAGCACCTCCATTACAGTTGCACGGTTCGCAAGTGCCATTAACAACTGTGGGATTTCCAAAATACCCGAAATCACAACTGTAAAACGAAACGTTATTATACAAAACCGACAAATCTCATAAATAATTTTAACATTTAAATTATGGTTCTCGTTTCAATTGTAATGATTCAAGTTTCATCACCTCTTTACCCCCAGGATCTTTAAAACATAATTGTAGGAAGATAAAAATGATGTGTGTTTAAAAAATCAATTCTTTTTTACGTTTCTTGCATTTTGTTTTAATAAATTATGTAATTTTTACTTTATACTTTCGTTAAAGTTTATTCAATTATGAAAAATGTAAAAATTATGTATCACATATGGTATAAAATGGATATTTAAGAGTTCATAAAGTATCAAATAAAGTTAAACTTTTAAAATGTTACAGTTTACTTGAATAAATTCAAGTTAAAATGATCTCACCTCTCACAGTGATCACCTGTATAACCACGAGGACATTGCGTACAAATGTAGGTACTACTGATGTTACGAGGATCTTCTAATTGGCAGGTCGGGCTGAAATTATTCGAGGGAAGGTGCAAAGGACACGCGCATTGCTTACAATCGTTTGGCGTCCCTCTCGTCGCATCTCCGTAATAACCAAGAGCGCACTTTTCACAACTTGATCCGCCAGTATTGTGAGTGCAACCCTGCAGAAAAAAAAGCAAACAAATATAATATTCCGTTTTGCAAGCATCAACAAAGTTTCAGAGTTTACCAATTATGTCGTGCAAGCTTACTTTGCATTCGCTAGTGAATAGATCACACGATCCAGCATGATTGTGACAGTCGCATTTGATACAAACGTGACGTTCATGAGGATTTGAACTATTTCCCCCGACTTTGACGTAGCCCCAGGCACAGTCTTCGCATGACGAGCCAGTGTATCCTTCAGGACAGAAACACAATTCAACCAAACTTTCACCTTCCAGTTGCTCTTCTATTGTTCCAACGTTTACCAGGGCTGCTATTAAACTGCAATTAAAAATTAACAATTTTAGTCTTAAGTTTGTTTCAGATTGATTTATTTTCTATTGAAATAACTTGTTATTAAATCATGTCCTTTGTCTGTGAGATGGAGCGATAACTTGCCTCCCTTCGATCTGTTCCGAGTGATACTGGGCTCTTATCAGAATGTGTTTAATGTCAGCGAGGACTCGGAGCATTTGACTTCTCGTGACAACGTCGCCCCGATATTCAGTCCGTCTGTATCTCGTAGCAATATCCTGCACTTCACTTCGCACGTGATACCACCCTTGTTCGTGCAAAGGCACTGAAATTTCTGCTTCTTGTCCATTGAACGATTCTTCGCCGTAAGCGATCCGCATGCCATTTCTGCCCTAATCATAACAAATTTCATGTATTTATGCAATTTGCATTTTTAACGTGTCTTCGTCATTATTGCTACTCTTTTTCGCTTCTTTCATAAATGCCGACACTTGGACAAACCTTCTTTTAGTTTGTATCGCATCAAGACGAAGAACACAAAACTTTCTTAAATAAAATAACAAAACAAAAATAGAACATAATAGGTGAACAAATTGGAAAAAAGTTGAAAGACCTTTCTAAGTTAGGTAAAATTTATTGAACTAGTTGTTGAATAATCTTACAATTTGTATCTATTAACTTTATCGACTAGACTTGTACGATGAAAAGATTTTCATCGTACAAGTCGCGTCAACAATTCCGAACGTTTTTCGCCAACTTGAGATATTCAAAAAGCTTTTCGATGGCTCTTAGCATAAAAATTGCTCGAATCTGTGCTTCTCGACCGTTTTTGATTGGTCAAAGTGGGTGACTACACGGCCAATAGAAATATAATTCCGACAAGACTTTTTCGTTTGCTAAGAGGCAAATAAAATCGTTCAGTCGATCTAATAAGCGAAAAATGTTTTTATATTTTCTGAGCAAATGTCCTTGGGGCCGACCATTTGCTCTTGCCGTTATGATTTTTTATTTACTTACAACAATTATGACGTTTGGACCAATATTTGGATTGCCGCTTGTGTCCCCGCGCATAACTTCCCATGTTACTCGGAAGGTGAGATTACTACCGTATGAAGATAAACGATTTCCTCCATACAACGGTGGAGCAAGCCAATATGGGCTATCGTAATCCACCTCGTAAGCCGTGATGGTGAGCAGCTCAGTGTCATTGTCATACGACGGTATGACTGCTCTGGACGCGTTGATATCCGTGACCAGCCACTCGTCCAGAGTTGATATCTAAAAAAAATACAACCAATTCTATTGTAACACCAAAAATCTTAAAACTGCGCTTGAAGCAATAACCGAAAATTGAATTTCTCCGGATTTAATTTGTCGATTCACTGCGATGACAAATGAGATGTAATTGAGACATTGCAAACACAGTGCCATCTCGATAGTTCTAATAAGTCGGAGAGCGTAGCGCAGAACAAATATTTAATTGCTCACCGTACTATAAGATACCCTTGATGCTCGACACTCATTTGTCACGCCAAAACAGTCACATGGTACGCAACCCTTTGCGTTGCCCTTTGTAAGACCAAAATATCCTGGCTTGCAGCGGTCGCAGATATCACCGGCGACGTTTTCCTTGCACAGACAATCACCCTCGCAGTCGTGTGTTGAACGTATGCCCCGCGGATCACAGGGACAACTGGTGCAGTCGGGGAATTGTCGAAATCCAGCGGCGCACTGATCACATTTGTACCCTGAAAATCCTGGTTTGCATTCGCATGCTCCGGCAATCTGAAATGATTAACAATTAATTAACACCTTCAATCAAAAACGTTATAAAAATTTTGAAGAAAAAGCTTCTTTTTTTAAATTTAACATTAGTTTTTGAATTCAAGTTTCATTTAGTCATTAGAGTTTTAAATTAAATGTTGTAATACATTGATGATTGATGAGTTTTTACTTAATTTGATTCTGATATAGTTGAACCCATACTTGAATTTACATTGTACAGTTACCGTTAAAGGTCATCAGAGGTATGATATTTCGAATACAAATTGTGATTGGACTTTCTTTATGAAAGTCTTTAGAACTGTATTCACAATTTGTTTCCTATTGTACCTTTCCAATGGAGGCGAGGGAATCGTCAGGAACACAATGACCCGTACTCGTGTTATTGTCGCAATCACAGGGTAAACACGGATTCGGTGCACTTGGCAGCACACCAGTCGGTCTGTAATAACCGGCCTTGCACTTTTCGCAATTTATCCCGTCGGTGTTGTCCTACAAATGAAACAGATTTTATTAAGCACAAACAATACGTTCGATACAATTGAAGAACAAATGTTTGAACATTGTTTGAATATAATGAAATGAAAAGTGTAATTGAAAATTGTCGCGGAGTAACTGATATTGTGCAATCATTCTTACTGTACAATTTACGCAAACACCCCCGCCACTGTACTTTCCACGAATGTCCAATGACTTTTTATCAAGCTCAACTTCGGCATCGTATCGGCACGATGCGGCGTGCCCGTGGCAGTTGCATTTCTCGCAATGAAATATTTGTCCGGTTATTCCAGGTTTCCATGAAACTTGGTTGTACATGGGGCAACACTTTTCGCATCCCTCGCCACAAGTGTGTCTCTCGCAATCGCATTCTTGACGCTAGAAATAAAGCAAAAATGCTACTTGATTCTGTTCGATCAACACCATCTCATTAAACATGCATTTCAACCAGTTACACAACGGAAACTGTTCTGATCTTATCGAACTGTTTGCTCGAACCGTTTGATATTTTTTTTCTTCTTTATATACTATCTCCCATTAGAATTTAACAATGTGCTCTCGCACTCTAAGGAGAATTTTCGCTTAAACGATTCCTTGCCGTGATTTTCATGGATTTTAATTTGTAATTTATGTGTCTGCATGATGGCATCGTTAACAAATGTACCAGCAAACAGCAGAAAACGTTTTGAATGCTCACTGATTCAGATAGGATTCGTTACTACTAGTGACACTCGTGGTAATGCAAGCGACACATTTATGACTCGTGTAACAGATTTATTTCTTCGCCGAAGGTTCTTACCGAAATTGTACGGAAACGTTTCTAAATTATGTTTTCGATATCTAAAAACAACTTGTCACAATATGAATACAATTTTTGTTTAATTTTTCAATGTTCTTTTTTGATCTAATAAAACTTAATTTTTATCCGGAATATCATTTGAAACCATGATGAAGAGAGAAAAAAAACAAAAAGGACGTTATAAAAATGACATATAAACAAAGAGATGTAAAAAGTGATCAATTTTCAGGAATGAACAAAGTGGAAGTCTGCGTCTGAAATGCTCACCCCATGATGAGCATTGAATTTGCATCGTGACGCGTGACCGGAACAGACACAGCGTCCCATTATATTAATCTCTTTCACTGAATAAAATGCTCTTCTCTTGTCAGCTATAGTATCGCCGTTTCGGTGCAAGCCTTGAAATCGAAGCCGAATGAAACGAGCGCGCGTGAAATACTGAATGGTCGAACTCTGCTCGAAGGCTCCAGGACGCCCATTTACTAAATGCGTGTGAATCTGAAAAATAATACGCAGGATTAATCAGACAGAACAATCATTCTTTCGATGACAAAAACATGTTCAGATTATCCTAACGTGCAAACCTGTTTCAACAATTGTACATCCGTCATCTTTCATATTATCATTAATTACCTCTTATCTGTTTTCTTATCACTTTTTTGATAATAAATTATCAAATTAATTAATTAATTAAAATTTAATTAATTTATGAAAATGAAATTAAACTTGCGCGGCACGCTCCCAAATTGTTTTTCTTGATTTTGTTCTACTACTCCATGCATGTGTGTAAAAATGCTAAACTCCCTGTCGTACGTGAGTGCCCTTATACGGTTTTGTTGTAGGAATGTAGGGATTACCGTTTTTGCCATTGATCCTTTTCTTTTTTTTTTTATTCTTTCAATGGCTCTTCCGTTCGCGCGGGTTCGAGATTATCTTTTGTTCCACACATTCTTTCATTTTCATATCGTAATATCCATCCACGCAAGTCGCAACTTTAACTGCCGTATACAGACTGATCTCATTTCGAACGTAATTGAATTAAACAAGTACAAACGAGTCTATTAATACATTGACAAATCACATCAAATTTAAACTTTCATTTGAAACTAAAGCCAATGCAATTTTTCATTTAGGAAATTAAAAGATGAAACAATTACAATTCAAAGGCAAATTTTAATCTCAGCGTCGTAGAATTTGTCACATCTCCGTTTTGCTTTCACTCTTCAAGGAAGAAGCTTAGACCGTTATTATCAGAGCTAATATAGGAACACGGGCGTTTGTTCCCATGTTAATAATTTATCACGAGTCGTATGGCAATAAATAACAAGCCAAACATTAGTCACCTGGCCGTTTTCAAGCGGTGTTCTTCGGGAATGAAAACTCGTACAGATAACCTCGTCGTCGCGAGTGTAAATTGGTTTGCCACTCACAGGCGGCACGGAATAGCGCGTCCAACATTCCTCGTTATTCGCGGCATAATACTGCCAAGGCTCAAAAGTCTCGCCGTCCAGGGACCTCTCCAGGACCCAAGTTGCGGGCCGTGGCGAGTTGCCCGATTTGACAATCACGTATTCCACTTGGTAGACCTGTAACAATAAAAAAAAGGTATACTTAGTTTTATTTCAGAAAGTCACTCTCCCCGAACCGGCAAATCGGTTTTTGTATCCATCTCAAGGGTCAATTTCATCTGGCTGATATGTTGAGATGAAAAAAGATCCGATCTCGGGCCGGAAGACTCCTAATCGTAGATTTAGCGATAGGACTTAAAGTACCCCAGGAAATTCGAACGGATCCATTGAGCCGAAGGTTTTGAAACGTTCATCAAGATGCGTTCACGCTTTTTACATCAAAGTGTTTGGGATGTTGGATAAACTTGATAAGGATTTTTCAACGATAAGATTTTTTTTTAATTCAATTCCAATTTTTGTTATCACACATTTTTTATCGCTATCATTTTATTCATTTTTTCTTTATGTATTTCTGCAAATGTTTATTCCAATTTGTTTATTCAATAAATTAAATTTTTTTTTTAAGCAAAAAAAATTACTTTCAATATAATTTGATTTTGTACTTTTTAATAAAACGCTGATGAAAAATAAACGCGAACGTGTTTAACGAAGAAAAAAAGAATGTGTGCTTTAATTGTATCTTGAAAACGTGGGTCCGCGACAGTGCAGCCTATTACGCGTGCTGCGGTAAGGACCACTTAGTCATGGAAGCACTCCATGTTTAGAAGACACCCCGGTCTCTTACACCCAAGTACCGGTAGGTTTCTTGGCTCTCCAGGATGTTTCCTGACACTTGCATTAAAGCTATTTATCATTCGCCTCGTTTATATTCGAATTTGGTCAGTGATTTGTCTAGTCTGTCTTGTTCTTAAAACCGAAAAAAAAGTATAGAAGCATGAAAAAAACCCTCCACCTTAAAAAAGGAACCAAAATTTATAATGGAAATCAATTGTCATCCAACGAGCTCGTTTGATAAATCAAAATTTCAGTTGGGACTCATTTGCCAGGCATAAATCAATTGAACTTTATGCCAAGAAAATTTATCTACCTAGTAATGCGCGATAAAAGTATGAAATTAGTTTTCAGACGACTCGGCACGCATAAAAATATAGGCGGCGAGTTTGTGTTGGTAAATATATAATACCGCTGGAATTCTGCGAGAGCAACTTTGAAGCGTAGTAAAAGAAGTTTGAAAAAAAAAGAAAAAAAAAACCGGGTCGGCGCTGATCTCGACTGGAAAATTGGTCGCTTATATAAACAGTTCCAGGATCTTTGTACAATAAAACGAGGGAGGGAAAGAGAGGATGGAAAAATGTGAAGAAAATCATAGTAACGAGGGGTTTTTGTCTAAGTGGGGAAAAAACGTTGGGAGCAACGTCCACGGATCGCGTTCCTTACATGGCGCGGTCCTCTCGTTAGTCATTGCGCGTATCACGAATTCGTGATCTGTATTTCGGAGAGCCAAGTGGTCGATGACGACCCCTCTCTTTATGGCCTTAAAACGCCTCGAGTGTACGCTCTGATTGGTATCCCGAAATTTATGACGCTTTCAAATCATTTTCAGAGGATCGTGCCTTTTTTTCAACCCGGCTAATTTCTACCTCTAATGCACTTCAAATTCTTCAACGTCCCTCTACATATAATTACATTTTGTTTCATCAAGTTTTGGTCCTGTGCAACACATGGTCTAGATTCACCGAAAATGAATATTCATAATTTTGTAAAAACAAACTGGAACAAAAGTTTATGTCGCAGATTTTTATACATCTGACTTTTCAATAAACTTCAAACATAAAAAAATCATTACCAAACTGACATGGTCATAAAATAAGAATGTTTCATCTTTGATAAATGCAAAAGTATTTTAAAAAATCAATTCAAAATAAAATATTTCTTGAAAAACTGTTTGCAGCATCTTAAAATGAATGCATGCGTTTTAAACCAACGCGTGTATAAATAAGCAACGAATGATTAACAAGCTCTTATATACTAATGCAATCATTTCTGAGTGTCATCTTCTCTGCTTCCTCTTCCGCACATTTTTAGCTTTTTTTCATCTCAACGTATATCATCCTCTACAAATCATCTTCAAAAACCATTTTTTTTCCTCTCTCATTCAACTTCGGCTTTCATTTAAACGCTAAAATGTCGTAACGAAGCTTTGGAGATAAAATACATTGCAACATAATAATTTTGCACGGTATATAACCTAGTCGGAAAAGCCTTAAGAGTTGTAGGCCAATAATTCAAGTAGCGAGGAGCGTGGCGCGGTTTTCATAAAATCGCATTTTTTACGACTATCTCGAAGATGGAATGAAAAAAGGTGGCCTGATTATATTTTAGTCGGCACGAAAAAAACAAACATACAAACATGAAGAGGAGAAAAAAAGATTTTGGTGGACGAGATAAGGCTGTTTTTGCGCGCCGTGGCTTGTTTTTAGCAAATTATTCGCAATGCCGTAAGAGACAATAACATGAGGGGGGAGGAGGAACAAAAAGGCGGGAGAGTAGCCTTAAAACGAGCACTTTCAGGAACCGAAGAGACTGCGTAAATTTTCTTGTCGCTTACACCGCGATGACCATTTATGGGCCCGAGCTCTCTGAAGAGATAGCGTGCGCGAGCGCAATGCCAATTTATTAGTGCTGCCCTTAGTCGTAGTTAAGCGCGCTTAAGCAACTCCCGTGTACCCGGTATCCATCCCGTGCCATATCCATATGGGGAATCTTTTAAGCTCGTGAGAATGCGAACAAAGTATAAATGGAGCACAGGCCGATGCGTAAGTACGTGTGTGCACGCGCGCGCACGGTGGTCTGTCTTTTCTTACCAAAGTATTTTTGTAATCTCTGTATATTTATAATACGCCATAATTTTTTTTTATTTCTCTCTTTTTAATTAAGAACGCACAACTTTTTTATCTCCTCATATTTTCAATGCAACATTTTTATGCAAAAAATTGTTGTACTTTCAGAGAAATTACGAACACAAAAAATAAAAAAGAGTTTACAAAATTATATTACATCGTTAATTGTTTTTTAAAACAAAATTCGTGAAATTTATCTTTGTAATGATGTTATATATTGTGTTAAACTTTTTGAGACTTCTCACTTTTATAGACAGGCGCTTTTTACAAGCGCGGAAGGATAGATGAACCAAATTCCATCCAAGTTTCACAGTACAAAGTATTTAGCTTGGCGAAAAACAATTTTGGCGCAAAAAATTGTTTACGTTTCTCAAATTGGAAAAAACGTACAACTCATTTAGAAGTATAGATAACATAAGACAGTCGTTTGGAAAGCAAGTTTCATGAAAAAAAACCAGGCACAAAAAGAAAGAGAGGAAAAAAAAAGTTGGGATGTGAAAATTCTTTGGTACTATTCATCGCACTGATAATTGTACTTTAATTGTTTAATAACCGGGCAATCAATTACATTCCTGATCGAAAGTCTTAAAAAATTTCATTCGGTTTTATTTCAGTGCAATTAATCCGATCGCGGTTGCTGTATACTTTGAATGTCACGTAAATCACTGCTCTTGTGTAATTTAGTTGTTTGTTCAATTTAATTATCAGTAAGGTAGAAATAATTTTTAACCTGTGCGTAAAAAGGGTAATTGCAAAATATGTCCCTGAATAGGTCCGCTTAAAGAGATGACGGAGAAAAAAAATCTCTTAAAATATATGACACGGTTTGTGACGCAAACACGAGCGTACATAATCGGATAACGTCCAGACGCTGTGAAAAAAATAAATTTAAAGAAAAAAGATGAGACACCTCGTGACAGTGGCTCCTCGGTATAATCTCTATGTGAAATAGATATCGAATTAATTGTATATTCACAAACACGAGTCTGACAATTTTAAAAGATACTTTTTCTAGAGAGGCGTGTTTGCGAACAATATGTTTTTCGACAAGTTTTTAATCTGACGATAAACATCGTTCTTCGCGTTACAAAAATTGATCGGAAATTAATTTCAGAAAAGATGACACGTAAGATCGAAAGTTATGTTCCGAGCCGATGCGGAGCTATGTTTTGCTTACACTCCAACAAATTGCTGACTTGTGTAGGCTAAAATTGATTAAATTACCGTACACTTTTTGAGAATTATGTTTTTACGTTGAATCACTTTCGGATGACGCACGTATGTGCGTGTGTCATGTTCTATTTGTTTCATTTGTAATCGTATCATAAAAACATTTAAAACAAACACCACGATAAATAAAATGCAATAAAAGTTAGTTAAATGCAACAATGAGTCACAAAGTTTGCATGAAATTTGATTTTCTATGAGAAAGAAATAGAAACAAACGAAATGCAAAAGCGAAAGGAATGTCGCAAAACAAAATTGACAAACAATTGAATAATCAATAAAAGACCGACTAATTCAGAGAATTGCATTTCCAAAATTAAATTTCCCAGTTAAACGAAGTTCATGGCTAACTCTATTTCGGACCCTTCGATAACTTGATTTCGTGATTGCATTCGACGAAAATAAAACGACACGAAGGGCCATGCAGAGCAAGGGAACAATCGTCGTCATATTTAAATACACATCCAAGAAAGCAAAATTTTGCGAACCCACCAATACCTATAATTAACCAGCGACTCTCACAACCCTGGTTTATAAATTTCTTTTTTCCCGGTCGAAGAATTTCGTCTCAATTGAGATAAAAATTCATAAAAGTGTATTTTCAGTCTTCCTTCTTAATTTACAAAAAAAGTTGATAACAAAAAGTGTAATTAATTTTTTGTCTCATTGGACAAATAAATATGATTAAAAAATTATGTCTGATTAAAATTAATAATGCATTTGTGAAAATTGAATTGTACCATTTGAATGGTTAGAATGTGAATTGCAAAAACGGAACAATGAAAATATAATAAATATGTAGTACCCTTTGAATGTATAAAAATTGATTCAATATGACATAAAACTCTTTTTATAGCCCAAAACTTACGACTTCTGCTACATTTATTTACATTTTGTTGACGCTGCTGGAGCTATGAATAAGGCGTGTATTGAATCGTTCGACTTTGGTCGTTTCGCACTCTTTTTCATCACTCTTCCTTTCACACGGTCACATTATTTATCGGCGCGGCTTTCAGCTTTCTTTTTTCATCGCACGAGTCATTTTCGCGCATTAAAATCAAAAGATCTATTATGGGTGATAAATTGCGAGCGATTTCGTGAAGCCGGGCTCTTTGAGATGATGAGCCGCCATGTATTTTGCGTTATTAAGATGTTTCTGCGTGTTCGCGATTATTCACGCTTTGCACAAAACGTGGGTTCGCGCTCTGACAGGTTGTTTTCAAAAGTCCCAAGATGGCGAGCCGCGCATTAATTATTATTCATCCGACTCTCATTAAGTTGTGATCCCAGAAGTTGATCTCAACAACCTCATAGCCTGATCTCGAAAGATCGAGGTATACCAAAACAAAACAATTCGTCAACAATTTAGCGCCCTGGACTCTGATTGTCAAGTGCGAATATGTCGAAGTTAATCAGTGAAAATTGAAAAGCTGTTGACAGCAATCAAAATGAATTCATACTTAGTTACAATATGTAAATCAGGTTGGATATCACTAGGCAATGACTTCAATTAGAGATAACCAAAAAGAAAATTAAATATGGCGAACAAGAATATCAAGTATCTGAAATGTTTGAAGTCACGTCACTGAAAATACAACAAAAAAGGTATATTTTTGTTAAACATTTTTTCAAATACACAAATTCTGGAAAACGGCAAAAAACTTGATCTGATTTGGAAATTTCCGAAATAACAACAGAATAGAGGGACAAAATGTTCGGGGACTGCTGGTAGGCCTTGTTCCACCCATCTAATTACACGACTTCTCATAGTCGTGCACTCGCTGAGATTCCATATCTTAAATGTATTCATTACGTTGGTATTAACAGCGTATCAATTATCAAGCGTCGATCCCGAGCTCCTCGCGTGGGCGAACCAATTAAGACGATAGTGCACGTGTCTCTATCGCGCCCGGTAATTATGCCACAACCCAAACAAGACAGGCTCGCGCGCCATAATATACACGTTTCTTTGCATTTTTGCTAATTTGTTCGCCGTATCGCTTCTAATTTGTGACTCATTAAAATATATGACGATGACCGGCGTCTTACAGGAACGCCCTCTTATAATAACATCTGGATCCAATGTGATCAAGACATTATAGCATAATGAATTTTTATTAATTTTTGTCTCAAGTTTTTTCTAACTTTTGAATTAAGAAATTGAGAAAGGTTTCTATTTTTTTTTAAGACTCAAACTTCTTAATGGTTGTAAGAACCTGTCAAATAAATTCGGTTAGGCTCAGAAAAAAAATGTTTTTTGAAACATTTTTAGTCTTTGAAAGATTTGATCAATTTAAAAAGAGATGCGACCACGTTAGCAAAAACAAAAAGCGTTGATTTTGACTGAGCTGAGTGATAAATTCGATTTGGCAAGCGACATGGTTTCGTACTAACTCAAAACTGGTGCTAATAATGCACTTATGCCGTGACGTAACTTTGGTTCGAATTTTTTTGCATTACATCGTTGATGCTCAAGCGGTAGCCTTTTTAACGCTAACAGCCATTAGCGAACGTTCTTTTTCACTTAAAAGACTCGTCGCAGGAGCGGCCGGCTGATATCCTGATGCTTGTTTGATAGAGAAATACCGCGTCGTAAATACTTCTCGTTTTCGTTCGTCCAGTCAGTGTATTGTGAACCCTCGAATTTATGTCGCTCGGAACGCACGCAAACGCACCGACAAAAGAGAAGACAGTCGGGGAATAGGATAGGCGCCTCTCCGCGTTACCAAGTGTGAATATCTTCTTTGAATTTACCGTTTCAGCTGGAAATAATTAACGGGAATCGATCAACTTTTTTTCCTCTTCTTCTTCTCCTTCTTCTTCGAGCAATAAAATTTAGGGAAAAAATTGTTCTTTTAGAAAGGCCAGATTGAAAGGGACTGATTTATTTTTCTTCTCTGCCGATTCATGATGAGACGAGGTAATTTTTTTTTTTTTTTCGTTTCTTCTTTTTATTTGTTTTTTAAATTACCTGTTTCAGGTCAATGACGATTGTCACATATTCGTACTGGTCTCCTCTGGTGAGCGTCGGGCTCTGCCAACCTTTGCCCCTGGCATTCAACACGTTACTGATATCATACTTCTTGCCCGGATCATGGCTGAGGGAATCGCAAACCGAACACTTCAAAGAATCCGCAAGTTTGCAAAAAGTCTCCGGACCGTCCGCCCCGCAAGTTGCATTTACAATTATGTCCGCGTTCGTGGCCAGGTTGAAGACGGGCGGGTAGAGAGAGCGGCCTTTTATGTTCCTCGGACCAAATTGACCTGCAACATAAAATACACATTTTATTCAATTATTCCAATAATTCAATTCCAAACAAAGAGCTCCTTAAATTATTCCCTATCTAAAATAAAAATTAAATTTCAAGCTAAACTTTCAAGGTTCCATGAACGTCGTCATAAAATTTGTGTGATTTTTTTTGTTCAACACTTGAACGTTTTTTAAACATTTTTTTTTGTTTTCGACTGATGGGAATGTTTACCTCCCTCATGGGTTTAGGCGCAGATTAAAATTTATGATGTTGAATAGTAATGGTTGCAATTTACGTGGGAGAGCATCATTTGGTCATTTCAAAGTGAAACTTGTTTATTATCTTTGCTGACTTCGCACTCGATCCAGTCAGTTTATTTCACTTGAATGGCAGCTTCTCAGAAGAAGCTCTCGATTATTTAACGTCTAATGTCTGGACAAATCGAATGATCGTCAAATTGATATTGACTAATTAATTATCAGCGAATTGATACACGAGAAAATCAACGATGATTTATTCGGCGGGGAGACGATTATTTCTCTCTGAATTGAATACGTGTTGATTTAAGTGACTCTCATCTTTTGATTGAAGTGGAATCAATATAAACATCACTGGAGTGTTAAATCGACGGAAATCAAAAGTTGAGCTGACACTCTCTTTAAACCAATTTGTTTATACAAAAAATAGTCTTCATTCAGAGATTATATCTCCATAAATGATTCACTACTTAAACAAATCAAAATTTAATCTCTTCTCGTTCCGTTTCTTTTGTTATTACAATTTGTTTTATTACACGAAAGGAAAAAGAATTCAGAATATTTTAATCCGATGAATCGCACTTGAAAGAAACAAAGATATTCCATTTATTATTATTATTATTATTAAAATTAAAAATGTTTAAAGTGACGTATTAAACTTGGAACAATCATAATAATTATCAGATAGGAACTCCTAATGATAATTTTTTAAAGCCGGATTCCTTTTTTGATCCGAGCTCAAGATTATTAAACTAGGCAATTAAGCAAAATGAAGTCGGCGAGGTTCTAATTGTTACGAGCGATGAGCGTAATAATAATAACAGAGGCGAACGTGAACTTTGTCGGATTAAAGAGCGAGTTTGAATGCGACCGCAGATTTGTTTATCGGTGTGCGTGGGTATTTACACGCAGACAAGTGTTGTGTCTTCCAACTACCGAGGCGAGAGAGCGAGCTCGGTTGGGACGCGGTAACCGCGAGTGACTGATGACTTCAGAAATAACCCCTCGCCTCTATGTTGTACGGCATCGGACACACGTGAACACGTGCGTGCACAGGCCCACGCAAGTCCGGTTGCACGCGTGTGTCACCCCCGTTATGAAAAATGTCCGCGACTAACGAGGACCAATTTTTCAGGCCAAACTTTTCGTTTGCAAAATATGCCAGCGAAATGGAGGACGACCAAAGAAAATTAGCCGAGCCGAGAGAGTGGCATTCATAGTCAATGATATATTCACGAGTTTCAGCAGGGATTAGTTATTACGCTCTCGTCGGCGCGGTTCGGCATTTTTGTGGTTTCCCACTGAAGGGTGGCCTTTTCGGCTGCAACCTCATGTTTTATGCTTCTGCTCGACCTGCTATTATACACATTTTGCAAATTAATAATTTTCTCTAGACAAAATTATAATGTCGACGACTCCCTTTTTTACGAATATTTATAATCCTTCGGTGCAGTTCTCTGTTCTTTTTCTTCATCTTTTTTTTCTTTTTCTTATTATTTTTTTTTTCGTTAACCTTTTTTATGGAATTTTAATAAGCGAGTATTCATAATTCACATCAGTCGCGGTATAGTTGGAAGTTCGGTCCCTGCGATGAAAGAAAAAAGGGGGGATATATTCATATTATTTTATTCATTACGGGCTATTTTTCAGCAATAATAACTGTCTGTCTACTAAAATACACGATTATACGAGAACTTCTGTACGGAATTTTGCCGACCCCACACGATGGCCACCCGACCGAATGGAAACCAAATTTATCATATCAAAAGTTTTCCATGAAAAATCATAAATTATCGCCCGTGAGCGTAAAAAAAAAAATAATAAAAAAGTAAGAACGGGGAAAGATTGTTCACGTGAAAAGACAAATAAAGGAAGTGCCTCTCGAACTTTCGTGCGACAAAGCGTACGAAAATACACTTCTTATCGGGGCCCATGACAAAATGAATATATTTTTCACGCAGCCCCGCATGATTAATGTCGTCGCTTCTTTCTCTTTTGGTTTTGAGAATTCTCCCATCTTTATCTTCTTCTTTTCTCGCCAGATTTTATGCAAAGTTACAAAATTGAATTACAAATTCAACTACATTGTGCGCCACATAATCTGCCCTAATGAGTTTAGCTAACGTAGTCAAAATTCAACTTGCTGCGCCAAGATAAACACATTTTAAGTAATAGAATACCCCGGGACATTCATTAATGCACTCACTGGAGTCACATCAATTTCCATGAACGTTTTTGCACTTGAGATGCGCACTCTTCTGAGATTCATTTTTTTTTTTTCGTTCTCCTTTTTTGTCTTTTTTGTGGCGAGGAAAAAGAAATCGCAAGTAAGTGAATTTTGTTTTTCAAGAGCGTGAAAGTGTCGATGATGAGTGAGCGACCGATTTTGTGTCGCATGTGATCATCTGCAACTTACGCTGACAATGACGAAATCCAACATGCTTAATGAGTCGTTGGTGTGCAAAGCACAAGTAGGCATCAATATGTCCGACTTTGATGTAAACATCGGAATCGCTGGTGGTTTTCGGGGAACTGTATGACATGCCAGATAATCTGCCAACACGAGAAGAAATTTTTATCTTTCTCTCCTTTTACGAGGGGACGTCTCCTGAAGCTCTCTGAGGACATGACGTTACTTTTACAATTAATTATGGTTCATAAATTCAAAGAACATAACATTTGTTAGAGTGATCTAAACGATACGGCGTGTGGGAAATTCGGCATTCGACAAACAGATTCGTACGAGATCTTTTAGATTAATGATTCGAGATAATATGGTTTTACAACCAGAAAGATCGACTAATCATAATTTCACTTCTTTTTCCACGTGTTTTTGACTTAATTTTTGGTGTTTTGGTAAATTTATATGCAAATAATTTATATATGAATTTATACATAACTTTATGCATGCATAAATTATTATATAATTTTATATAATATACGATACATTTGTAAATAAAATATAATATTTTTTGTTTGAAAGTTCAAGTCGCACGTGTAAGTTTGTAATTGTTGTTTCGGTATGTTGACTGTTATTTCGATCGCATTATTGTCGCACCATTTTTTGACGGAAAAGCCTCTGTGATGAATGTGTCTCATCATTGCGTCCCAGACTCGTCGGTCGTTAACGCGCCTGCGTCGTTGCACTCGACAGATTCCAACCAAATCGGACCTCTTCAGTTCTGCCGATCTTCAGTCGCAACCCGGACTTTCTCTCAAATTGGTACAAATTTTGTTGCCTTGATCGTTTTGTCATTCTTCTAAATCAATTAAAAAATCCGTTACCAAATTAAATGTCTACAATGAATTAGTTTTTCTCACAAATTTCAATAGAAATTTAAAATAAAAATTTGTTTAAAAAATATACAGAAAATTAATATTTTACTATTGAGCCAATATTTGAGTTGATAATTTAGAAAAAAAAAACAAAATGTCAACACAGAGAAAAAAAATAAATCAAAGAATTTTAATACCAAGAAATGGTTAATTAAGATTAATGAAGCCAATTTATAAACCGTTATTTTATTTCAACCTCCAATCACCGTGACTTTTGTTTTAAACTGTCGCCATTGTGAGGCTTGATTTATCGAGGTCTTCAACACTAATGCGCATATCCTCGGCTGGCACTGCACACTGCACTTTTATGAGAATTTTAATGAAAATTTTCGTCGGGCCCTCGCTCTTCATACTTTAAGTTTTTTTTTTATTTCCAGCGCGCCGATGATGCGAGAGCTTGAAAACAAAAAAAACACCTACCCTGAGACAAATTTATTTCGATAACGCGGCATGCGAATTATGTACTTGCGTCGTGTCGCAGCGGTAGCCGAGAGTCATGCTAAGTACAATAGCTGCACGCACATAATTCACAGCTTTGAGCATTTACCGCACGAATTCCCCGCGTGGGGTCATGTGCATGCTCAAGAGCAGGCGTTTTATATTTTGTAAAACATCGGGTAATGTTCGCTAATTTGTACTCGATTATGAAAGACTGGGGAATGCTTGGCAATAAATCAAACCTAACAAATAGTGCTTGGATGTAACTTTCAATTTTGCTTTTCTTTCTTTCTTCCTTCCTTATTTCTTTTGTCATTCTTGTTCAGTTTTTCAAATTAATGCCTTTTGTTTCAAAATTCTTAAATTTCTTTTTCAATTCTGTAACTAATTTTATTCATTTTTTTACTTTTTATATTGTTATGAAACGAAATAAAAAGTTGTTGTAGAAGAAAAATTGTTGTTTGAGAATAAATTGCTTCACTTAAAATGTTGGTTAAAAATTAGATGTTTTAAAAATGAATAACAAACAAGAATTGAGGTAGTGAAAAATAAGAAAGCAAAAGGAGGGAAGTGGGTTCCCGCAAGCTTCACCGATGCATACAAACCCCAGTTCTATATTTACTTACAGTTCGTCTACTCTGTACCATAATCGCTCATAAACCTAACGTGTAATAATCTCGCGTGTTGTTTGGTGATGTCAACGCTGTCGAGCAAATGAAATACATCATGCACTTTTTTTCAATGTTAATTTATATTGTTGCTAGACAGTTGTTGCCAATTATAGCGAAGCACTAAATTAACTTTCGTTCCAAAAGAAAAAGCCGACAAGACAAATTCAACTAAATGGATCACATTCCAAGATCATGTTTTGAATTGATTTCAACCAAATTAAATATTCAAGTTACACATTTTTTTCAGCCACAAAAATAATAATTCATACTGAGATTTTTTATTTAAAACTCATCAACAAAAAAAAAGGAAAATTAAAAAAAAGAAAAAAAAATGAAAAAATGAAATGAAAGGCAACAACCGACATGCGTCAAATATAAAGTTGAAATTTGATATCCGACAGAGGGACTTGTAACCCCTAGTGCAACTCGGTAAGAAAATCGACATATTAGGAAAAGTATAAAATATTGTGGTGCCACAAAGAGCCGGTCTATCAAATTTTGACGTTGGACGTTGAAAGGCGCCATCTGCCATCCACAAAACGTGTTATGTAAATAAATACATCCTCTGCATCAAAATAAACAAATGAAGGACACCCCGAGGGAACTTTTTTTTTTTTAGAAAATCCTTCTTACATTGAGTTATTAACGTCAAAACTCTAACTTCATCTCGTTTCATCTCTCCTCGCACTTTTTTCCCCTTCACTTGTTGTACCACGGAGTGTTAAAAACGAGATGATTGCAAGTTGATGGGCATCCTCGGCGCTTTCGGATCTGTAATTTATTTCCATTTTTGGTGGGAAATTCGGCAAGGATTGTGTACGTCTGATAAATGATGATGGACGTGCGGATAAGTAACGAGCGAAGAGGAGAGCTCTTTTTCGAGATCGGAGCCATTCTTTCGTGAGGTGACGTGCGTGTGTAAACCGCGCGACTATCATGAGATTAAATGAAAACAAGCACTGGAATGATATGGCGAGGGAATAAAAAGAGGACGATTCCGGTTAGCCGTATCCATAGTTGGCATGTGGGCGGAGGAGCCGTCTTTGGCATTAACCACCTCCAGTCGGTAAACAGGCTTCGGACTCGTGATTTTTGTTTTAACAACAAAAAGTTGACTACTCCGTCTCGTCACACGATCGACAACTCGATAGGAAAATTGCTTCTGACTTTTCAAGCTAAGATTTCATATATCATCCATACGTACTCCAGATACAGTTCATATATATTTATATATACTTCATAAATTCGATTTGAACGACACATATGCATTTTAAGATCAAAAAAGGACCAATTTCACAAATTAACATAAACGAATGGATAAAAGAAGAAAAAGTTGCACAATATATCGATGGCGAAAATGATAATTGTCGAATGATGAAATGGAAATCGTGACCCTGGCTTCCTTGCCCTCTTAAAGACTAAATATCCATAATGCCGTACGTTGTAATTTCTTCGGAATCTCCTTTATCTTGCATGTAATCAGGCAATATATACTGTTCTGCAATTACGAGAGCTGCGCGATATCATCGTGGCATGCAAAACGAGCGGTCGACTTTTGTTGTGCGAATTTTTCACAAAATCAAGTTTGGCCTCCACTTCTCTCCCCGTCGCATCTATGCGCCTCCCGACGTACGGGACTCTAATTTTGTTACACATTTTCAGCACAAATTTCAGGCGACCGAAGGAATAAGAAAAAGCCAAGTAAAAAAGCGGTGCCCACATTCTCGCTCATTTGACAGCCATTACAGGCGGTGAGGCTCAATAATTACAGGTCCGGGACAGTAACGGTTCAACGTCACGGGGACGGACAATGAGCCCCGCGCTGTTAGCAAAAGTGGCTGCAAAAATTGCACACGAGATTCTCCGATGGATCTTCGCAATTGAATTTTTTTCTTTTTTTTCGCAAAAAAAAGGTAAATGTTTCTCATTGCACATCCAAGACTCGCTCTTGTATAACGACGTGTGTTTGAGTTGTTGAATTCGGCCTATATAAGGCGTGAGTGACGCGGACTCGTGTTTATTTTATTGTAATCACTTTTCGGCTCGATAAACATTTTTCTCTCTAACAACACGTTTTCTCATGTCTGCATGTAGAACTATAATGTATAATGTAAAAACCTAATTCCGATGCTTTTTTTCAATTAACATTTTTTTCATTTTTCCAAAAAATGTGTTTTTTTGATTCTTTTTTCACTAACTATTTTTGTTAAAGTAATTTTAAAATTAGTTTTTAATTTGATCAATTTTGATCATAGATCATTTTTGATACTCAGCCACCACCAGCCTGTCTAAAATCTATTTATATATCCATTTTGTATCTGGTAGCATAATTACATTTTAGGGCCACCAACTTTAAATCCTCAAGGACCAAAATCAGCCGAAAGAAGATCAAAAGGGAAACACATTTGTTGATCCGAACAAATGAGTGACTTGTAAAAACAAGACTCGGATACCGGAAGAGTGCTTGTGGAACAAGCACTCGCGCGTGTCAAATGTTGCTGCCAACTTTGTACAATGCATTCAATAACACTGTTATATACCAAGAATGATTATGAGTTGTTCTTGAGCTGCTGAATAATTCAACAGTTTGTCCCAGCGACAAAAGATTCGAATCGTGGAAAAAGTATACGTCAGAGATTAGAAAAGAAAGAGAGAGGGAAAGAGAGAAAGAAATGCAGACCAGAAAGTTCTCGCGACGTTTGACGCCATCACGGTTGATCCTGCCACACGGATGCATTATTATGCATTATGTAAACAAGACCGGGACAGTAGACACAAACTGCAAAACGAATTGTCGTTGTCGTTTTGTGACTATTGTTCCATCACAGCTTTATATTACCAGGAGCAGTGTCGTGGGTGACACAGTTGGGAGGGAGACAATCTGCAGACGGCACGGTAGGGCGTCTTTATGCTCGCTGATACCCCGCTTTGCTCGTTAGTTTGCCTGCGTTTATCCTTCGCTTGATTTTGTGTACTTTATCGCGACAAACACATGCCCACTAAAATGCGTGTATTTATTTTCCAAGCTCCGTTTTGTTGCGTTGAAATTATATTCAAAGATGCGCCGCCAATCATCGTGAGATTTGCTGTAACTTGAGACACATTTTATCAATGAGCGGAGAAAATATGAATGAATTTAATGAACAAAAATGGTAGTTGAGAAAAGTTTAATTGAATTGTCATTTAAGTTTATTCAAATTTGTATTGCTCAATTAAAAAGTCTAACTTATTTTTCTGAATTATTTTACAGCCTTATAAATTTACAGTACAGAGTAGTAAATTGTGTTTAAAATTGAATCCAAATCACCTTGAGACAAGTTGATTTTGGTTTCTCTGAGAGGGGAAAGTCGAAGGGTCGCTGCAGTCCTAAACGAATCGGTACATCGAATTTCTGTGAACGCAAGTCAAAAAAAGCATAAGTTTCATTTCCTCGCAATGTCACAACCTCGTCGCAAAATCGAACGGGTCCATGAACTCGTGAATGTGCGTCGGAAATAGACTCTGAATCGCGCCAATGGCAGGCAACAAATGCTCTCGGATGTCGTACCGGCCTACTACGTTCGTAGTGCACGATGCGTGCGTCTAAGTGCGTCATTATAGTTAGAATTTCGTTCATTCATTTGGCGCGCGAGCGGTGTAGGCGTCTTATTCTTGTTCAAAGTACGTACACGATCGCAGAAAGAGCCGCTAAATACATCAGCCCTCGGCGGACAATATATAACAAAGCGAACAAGAACGCCGAGTACGCGAAAATATATGTTAACAAAAATGCGCCACGACAAGTCCAGACAATTTATTGTCATCATTTTGTTTGTGTTTCCACTTTCGTGTTTTCACTCAAACCATTTTTTTCCCCCACCTTCATTTATTATCACCTTTCAAATCTGATGTTGCACTTGGATAAATCATCATAGGGGAAAATAAAAAAAATTGAATCACAAACAATTAGATGAAACATTGAAACAGTTTAGGTGAAACTAATTTTCAGCTTTCGGTTGCAGAAAATCGTTACATTTTGAGTTTTTGGCAAAACAATCTAGAGTGTCCGGCCGTTGGCTCGCTCAAGTTTGGTTTATATTCTGTGTAGATAATTACATTTCGGAGAAAGTTATTCTCGTGATGTCCGCGACACTAGGGCCTGTTTATAAATAGAAAGAATGATTATCTTACAATAGCGGCTCACAATATGCCGATCCAAGCAGAGAGGTAATTGACCAACGAAACGCGGATACTATATCCTTAATGGCAACAAAACATTATAAATGAATCGTGCGACTTATTTGGGAAACTCTCATAACAAGTTTATCTTTGGAAATTGATGTGTTGATGTTGAATATGCGGTCGCGCTTTGTCAAAATTCGAATTACAAATTGAACTCATTTATTTTTGTGATAAACGATTTTCACTTATCAGATGAGAAATCTCCAATGTAAATTAAAGTTTTGACAATCGGTTTTATTTATGAGCTGAAAATCGATCTCGACCTTTTTTTTCTTTGTTTCTTTCGTTCGTTCAGGTCATTATCTTGTATTCCAATCGATTTCAAAGTTGAAAAACAAAGGTGGCAGAGACACGCTCGTTTTTAGCACACTACAATTTTTATTGCAAATCGTTTAAGAATTTCAATCGGGTATTACAAAAGAGCAGAGAGACGCGCGATGCAGCGGATAATTGATTGCCCTAGCGGGTAATATATAATGCGCAATGATGGTGAAAAAATGCAAAACAATTTTTCCGTCTCGTTATGAGAGGACGAATCAAAATGGTCACACCAAACCGGTTTTGTTTCTCTTAGATGTCTTTTCAGAAATATGCACGGTGTCAAACTCGAGGATGAGTTTAAAACCGGCCGATTTATTAGATCCAGTGATCGAAAATGTAAATCAAGTGAAAGGCGAGATCTCCTTGCACTTGACCCGAAAGAAAAGTGCGCGATTATGCGCGTCACTCACTTTCCGTAATCATCGATCACGTCTCTCAAATTCGTTATTCAATTAATCGGCCGGATAATTGATATTAATATTCATCGCGTAATCACGAGCTTGACTTAGCAATGTTATTATCTTATTAACAACGTCAAGTTTATCTTACCATCCAATTTCATTTCTGCCAAGTTGTTTCTTTCTCTGGCTGACCAACTGTCATGTTCTATTTAAAGGAACTTTTCAAAACAAAAATCCATTTCTAAATTTTATCATTGTGTAAAAAATTAGACAAGTGTTATTAAAAAAATAATGATTTCAGCTATTTCACTCGACAACAGTCCCGTTACGAAAAATGTTTTATATTTTTTATACATCAACTTGCAGAGATGTAAAAGTTGGAAATATCTTAATGCTGATTGGAAAACTTATTTCTAACATCTATGAACTTTTGTAAAGTTAATCCGTCAATTTATTGAGGAAGAAATTCATGCTAAAAAATATTGAATAAATTAACGTTTTCCTCGGAAATTTATCATAAACTTTTCTGTTCATAAACATTCCCGGATGTTTATAAACATCTTGTTTTTTTAATAAAATTTCATAAAGGTTTAAATCTCTTTTTCCTGGCAATTTTAAGTGATGAATACATATTAAACGTTTGGTATAATGTTTTGATTTTATAAGAGAGGGTTATATGTTCCACTTGTTCCGAGGAAAAGCTTCTACAATGAGAAGAGCTTTCTCGGTTATAAATAAAGATAAAAATAGTCCATTGAAAAAGATGAAAGAACATTCCATTCAACAAGTGTTTGTCCACTGGGACGTTCGTATAGATTTCATTGTGTGCAGGTATAGGTCCGAACCAATTTGACCTGACTTCCACCTGTTTGCTTAATGCAGTCACCACTGGTCTTAAGTCAAAAACGATCGCGTCAAACACTCGACTGCTGTCACGCTTTTTTTTCATAAACATCAGCAGACATTAAACCAAATAATCCTCAGGATTGTGTGCATTTTGAAACGCCTCCTCGTCTCAACGGTGGAGATAAAAAAATCGACCAACTCGCAACGACGAGTGAGAATGAAAATAAAAGGGGAAGAGAGGCACGAAGAGGAAGATAAGCGAAGAGAAGAAAGTGCGTGTACGTGTGAAACTTGATTTTGCGCCGAGGGACTATTTTGCGAATACGAAAATGCGATACGCCTCGAGACATCAAAGTGCTGGTTCCAAGTGCTGCTCGTTTCGCGTCGGGCATTAGCTGTGCACACATTTTCTTTCCTCTAATTTCAGCGTTTTCTTCCCAATTCAATTTCCATCCGCGCCTTATTATTTTATTCCGTCTAATCCCATTAATTATACCGGATCCAACGCTTCGAACTCGCTAAAAATCGTCCCGATAAGATTCCAGCCACTTTAATTAATATTAATAATTCATATCAATGAGATATTATCGCGAGTTGAAAATGTAACGTGCGTTTTGTGTGCAATACACTTTTTGCCAGACTGATTGATAAGCTGAGATTTTTGTTCCTGGTCGTAATAAATTGCACAAAGAAAAGTATTGTGCGAATAATTGGCCGGGCTAGAAAGAATGTCCTGAATGGACCACCTAAGTTGTTTTATGTATGCATTTTTGTATTGTACTTGGGCGAGGCTCAAACGCGACGTCATCTTATGAAAATATCCCGAAACAGAAGTTATCCCTGGGTGTTAATAAAGTAAATAGTGATTTTTGATTCTCGTGTCTTTTGTCCGTCTCGTTCGTTGAATCAAAACATCGAAGGGAAAAAGTGAAAGTCAAAACAAGGCAGGCTTTTAAAATCACACAAAAATGCACTCCAGAGGTGCATACTTTTCATTGTGAGAATTGCAACACGGCGTATAATTAAGGCCGACAGGGAAAAAAAAGAAACAGAGAGAAAAAAAATTGGCCGATGTTTATTTCACAATCCGAGATGATTGATTCGAATTTAATCGCACGGTCAGAGACATTGTCGTGCTGTTTATTATCCGATGGAAAGCCGTCGGGGAGCAGCGCGAGATTCTCCCGTCTCATCGCATCCCCATTAATTTTCCGAAATCTCTGTTTACCATTTGCTTACACACTTTTCTTAAATGACTCCTTATTTATAGTGCCTTCTGCGAATGGTTTTAAGATCGACTATAAATATGGCAACACGTAATAATATTCCAGCCCAGGAAAATAAATTAAAATATAAATACAACAGTTTTTTTTTCAAACTTATTTAACTAGATGGCGCCCTGTTTATTTTTATCTTCTCATCGAATAAATTTCAAAGGAATTGTTTACTTTTTTTTTCTCCTCCAAGTGATGTGTCATTTTAGAAAGAATAGAAAAAAGGCAGGAAATCAAGTCAAGGGGCAATTAATTTTTCGTTTTTTTTTCTCCGAGTGTATAAATTAATTTTGACAAATCAGTTTTGAAAAGGAGATGAAATATGAAGGACCCTGCAGTATTTCTTCTTCTTGTACCACTGAGAAAAATATGCTTAACTGAATGTTAAGTTAAATTTTAATAATATTATTTTTTAATTTTGCTGATAGAAAAATTGTTTCGAATGGGTTTTAGCCGAGAGAAGAGTACGATCCTCCGAACGGTCTGGAAGATGCGCTATCGTGGCTTATTAGATTTTAATTGAATGCGATATCCGGCTAATAATAATGATAAATTAAAAAGGAATCGGTAGGTGCATGTGGCCAGGGCAGCTCGACGGACACGCCTCCGCGCTCGCATGCGGTCTTGATCGTGCCCGACATTCTTTTCAGCGGCCCTCTCTTTTCAACTTTCTGCGCGCCGTTAATTATCACATTTCCAGTTCGCCGCATTCAAAATCGGAAACGCAATTTTCGGACGGCCGAAAAAACAAGACGGGCTCGATCTCGGGGCCTCAAAAAAAATCGGGTGTTAATTGCCTCGTAAACAAGTTGCTGCACGAATTTAACAGTATCGAATTGTCCTGTTCCTTCACACGGATCGCTATTGCAGATCGCACAGACGAGATTGCGCCCTTTTTGCCTGTCAAATGAGTCCTGTTACCAAATCGCTTTTTCGCCGCCACTAAAAGTGACAAACGAGAGAATTGAATTGTTTACTTTATGACTTTTATGAGAGATGCTGTATGGACACTTTGAGGATGTCTTAAAAATCGTTTTAAAATATGTATGATAAAAATAAAGGTTTTCAATTTTTGTTTAAAAGGTGATAAATATTTTATTTTTGTAATACAATTACAAAGAAGATTGTTTTATTTTGAGACTGTATCAAAGTGTCCACAGAACATCAAGCCAAGATGAAGATTGTTTTGAAGCAAAATTTTTCCTTCGGCACGGTGTTGAATAAAAAAATTGTTTTTGGTCCATGGCCGAAAATAGACTCTTTCGACTGGTTTTCGAATCGCTGATCCGCGCCTTCGACAATTTAATATTCCTGGACTTGGATTGCGAGCGCCTGCTATCTATCTCGCTTGTTGATTTCTACACGCTTGTCGCTAAATATAAAGCACGGAATCAAGCGACGTCGAGGAATGTCCTAGCGACGTTGTCGCAGTTTCAATCTTCTCACACCAGAGAATACGAATTGAATTTTTCCATTGCACCAGAAGAAAAAAAATATCTGGGAAACATATAACTGAATGACAAAATCGAAGTCGTTTCTGATTCGTTTATCAGTGTCCCACAAGATTTCAAATTGTTATTCCATTGTTCTAATTTTCGTACTCTTTCATAACTAATCTGACAAGTTTTACTTTGAAGAAGTGAAAAAGTTTTAAACAAGTTTAAAAGAAATTAATTTTAATTTTTGAGTTTTTTTAAAGTTTTTTTAAATGTCCAAAAATTGACGAGTTTGTTGGAAAATTTCGTTTGTCACAAGAAAAACACGGATTTTAAAAAAGTTTATTTATTTTTTTCCACTTTTCATCTCTAATTCTGTAACTTTTAGTTTTAAAGTTACGTTGTTTTTCTAAGGAAACCCGAATTTGCTTAGCCAAGAAAAAGTCGATTGATTTTAGAAATTGAACCATCACTTTGACAGGGGCCACCAAAATAGAACCAATAAATCAACGAAAAACTCACCCTGCTTGGTACTGTGCCGAAATCCACGTGCCGCAAAAACGTCCCTCGTGTTCCACGAGAGCAGCCAGATGAAGAGCCCAAAGAGCACATAGTCCCGGAACCCCATGGCTCACGCACTTACTTTTTTCTCCACAATTTTCAAAACTGTTCGCAGCCAAAAAAGTCACAAAGCCGACCGTCTCCCGTCAGTGGAGGAAAAATCGCGCAGTCGCCCGCGGGAGCTTTATCGTCAGCCACTTGTCATCGTTTCTTGCGGCTCTCCTTTCGGAGGAGTTCTGGTTCAATTTCATTATCATCCTCGGATATCAGCTATTCGTCATCACTCATCTCGTTCAGATGTAAGAATCTGTCTCGGGTTATCGGTTCTCCTGACTTTCATTGGATTCAAAATGGTCCAACTAGATGGCGAACGAAGATAACTAAAATAAATAAAATGAACAAAAAAAATTGATAATTTATCGCCCAATCACAAATTACAATTTTTATTATGGGTCCCTTTTTAGAACCTTTTTTTAAATCCTTTTTTTTTCAAAATTACGTTTGTTATAGCAATAAACGCCTCCCGAAGAATCAGCCTTGAAAACTCTGCGAAGGTTACTGTCGAAAAAATTTGTATGACTTCTTTGAAAATTTCTCTCATCGAAGAAAAAAAAGTGTTCAAGTTATATTGTTCCCAATAAACCGATTGGATTGAAATGTTAAATTTTCTACCGTTGAATTTTCAATTAGGTAATAAAAGTTGTGAGAGTAAAAAAATTTGTGACTGGGGAAAAAAAGTGGAAAAGAAAAAAGTTAGAGTTAGTACTTGATCTGACGGTCGGATAAATCCAAATTTGATCACTGGTACGAGATTGAGATCGATTCGTTCGTTCGTTAATCATAGATTCGATTCGTGTGGTCTCGTGTCGCGCGCGATTTTGCGAGAGTGGCTGGTAAAAGAGGCACGCGGTTCAAACGCCGCGAGCAAACTGAAGTGCCGGCTCGGAGCGGGTCGCAACACCGGGCATCTAAGAAGAGACAGAGAATAAGAGAAGAGGCATTCTCGGGACCGGAACAGCCGCGTCCCCACTATTTGGCCGGTCCACTTGGCCGAGAGGCTGCCGCTTTTGCTTTCCAACGCATCTGAGCAACGTCGAATGCCGTCAGGTAAAAGAAAACAATTACCCCTAACTAATACGCACCAGGCGCATTGTCTCCCGAACTAAAAAACAATACCCGCCACACTTTTTCCAACGCCGGGTGTTTGTCCGGGTTCTGCCCGTCACACAAGTCTGCCAACAAGTTTCCGTCTAATTATGTGCTTTTTTCGGGAACGTTCGAAAAGTCAATTTCAGGTAGTAGGGAAAAAAAGATTAATCGCCACGGAAACGAAAACTGCTGCAAGACTTTTAAACTCTGCGGTCAAATTAAGTGTAGCTCGCGGAAAATAAACATTTCAAATCGTTCTTATAAATTTCTAACCGAGGTAAAACCCAAATGAGATGTTTTCGAACATTTTTTTATAACATGAAACATGATTTTTGTTCCATTATTTGATTAAAGTTGTGATGTCATTTTGTAAGAAATTTATCGAAAATTGTTGTACGGCACAAATACAATTTCATGACAATAAATTTTATCTTAGTAAATTTCATCTATTAGACTACAATTTATTGAACTCTTCAAATTTTTTATATTGCAAGACTTTAATAAGATTTGCTGATCTTGTTTAAAAATATATACACAATTTTTTTCCAGGTTGTTTGAAACAAAAGATGATAATTACAGTAGAAACGATAAAAAAAATGTTCAATGAGCTTGAGAGGAAGTTGAAAAGGATGTTTCCTCGAGAGGGAAATAATAGTCGTGTTTGAAAGTTTAAACCATATTTCAAAGTTTAATATGTTTCGGGATGAATTTAACACGATATGAGATCAGGTATGGAGGAGCTTTAATCAGTAATAAAGACGGGAATATTAATTGGACATTATATATTCTTTAAGAGCGATCAAAATTATAATGTTTGATCCAATCGGCTTACAATCTAGGCGAAATCGGAAGTTCATTAATAGGTGTCCCATCGTAATTCCATTTAGGAGTAAATCAGAAGAACAGTTTACCAAATCGAAATTCATATTTACTAATTCGGCCTGATTGTGAGATATTTTTTATAAAAAAATCTTTTTTTATTTTTTCTTATAAGAAATGAAAAAAAAAAAAAAATAGTTTTGAAATGTGTATGAAATTATATTTTAATTATCAGGATAACTGAAATAATAAAGTTACGTTTAAAATTTTCCCTGCTTGCATGCATTCAGTTTGAAAACTTGTCGTTGATCGTTAGATTTGATTGCGTCGGTTTTAGACCGTGAAGAGCAAAGACATCTTAATCGTAATCATATGAGACGCGGCAATTAAATGATGCAGGCAGTTAAATGTTTCTCACAAAGAATTTCAAAAAAAGTAGCATGAAGATTCTCATCAGGTTTGCAGGTCACTTGGACCTTTATTTTTTATTCTAAAATAATCGTAAAATTTAAATGATTAAGAAATTGATTATAAAATACATATTCTATCAAATTTCTTATGTAACAATTGTAAATCAGGAGAAAAGCTGTAATCAGATCTTGGAAAAAATTGCCATTGGCAACTGAGGATAAAATAGAAACCTGCGTACTCTTTGAATTAAAAGTTACTCGATTGGTAAAAATGTTTGTTCAACGTCAATAAAATAATAAATTAATACTATTAAATAAAAATGTGAATAAATGAAAAAATAGCATAATTTCATTTAAACAAAATGCAATTTGAAAATAAAAATAAATCATTTCAAATTTGCTTAAAACAGCAAGGATAGGAATACGCAAAGAAAAAGAAACTTTTTTTTTCATATATATTTTGTACTAAAGAAACATTTTATAATAACAAACACACATGACAAATCAGTGATCGAACTATTAAATCATACAAGATTAGGTATTTTGTCTAACTTTTTTTTTTCTCTAGAAGATTATATTTATTAATATTTTATTTATAGTTTTCTTCTTGTTTTTAATCCAGTTGTAAACATTTTTATATGTAGGATGATAATGATATTCATTGATTAGCCTGTGTCGCTTGTCTTGATGGCATGATGTTCCCATTCAAATTCGCATCAAGCTACGGATCCGATTCTCGACATACTTTCATATCTCATCGAATCCGTTCGCATTTTCATTCTGTGATTGAATTTGTGATTTGATGCCGGTGACATCGCATGTCAGACAATGTGCAACTATAATGTATAATATAATGTCTATCAGGGGAAGCAACTAAATTTACATACTATATCGTCCATTTTTTGTGCAATAATTTGTACATTTTTAGTTGCACATGATCAGAATTACCTTAAAAATACGATTTTTTGTTTAAAATTACATGACCAGAAATAACGTTTTTTTGAATTCTACAAATTAAAGAACAGATGAGACATAGAAAGTAAAATTTGAGAGTCGAGAAAAAGTTAAAGAAAATGTTGTACAAAAGTTTAATTAGAGAATGTCTTGTTTTTCCTCAGTTTTGCAATTAGAGAAACATTTTCATTCAAAACGTTGAACTATTTTTATAATCTTGTACCGCCACTGAATCATCATAAACACGCGTGCATCTCTCGCAGACGACTAGTGATATATAAACTAGAGACTGCATTACAATTAACGATTGTTGCGATGCTCCACCCAGAGTTTGCTTGGAGTAAGGTATCCGAGGAATGCTTGTGAAAATGCATGTGTTTGTCGGTTAAACGTGCTCGCAAAATATTCACGTTGTATTATTACAACCACGTTTAAGTAAAATATTTATGAACAATCATCGCCACCTTAGTTTGTTTATACCTAGTTTGAAATAGTTTATGCAACGACACATTTCCTATCATTCAGTTTAAAAATCGAGCCTGTTTCACTTTTCTTTTCCACTGATTGAAATTATCCTTGGGTGAAAACTATTCATCCTGGATCATTGATAATAAATTAGAAACCTTGTTTGAATTGCGCATTCATTTTATATTACGAAACATTTAAATGCGAGAAAAGTTGCCTTCTGGACATTTTTTTATACAATTTGATACGAGTTTGGAATTATTATATTAGGATGATGAAAAAATTGACCATTTATATGTCCGTCATGATAAGTGAGATTTCAATGCATCCCTGTACCATTTGATGAGACGATTTTTATATTTTATTTGGATAGCGAACTGACGGTACCTCTTGAAATGATTTTCTTCCTCTTTATATCTCAGTACGAGTATAGTATATGTTTATTCGTAAGAAAAAAAAATAGATTATCATAGATATGTATAAAGTTTTCGAATAAAAGTGTTCAAATATAGAAAAACATTGATTGAATCATTATTTTTTGTTTAGCTGTTTGATTTTAGTCGCTAATATTGCACAATGACAAAAATCAAGTTGATAAAACAAACTTAGTATTTAGATTCAAGTGTTAAAAAATTTGTAATTTAAATTGACAATCAATTCTAACAGTCGTGTAACTCGTTTACTTTCACAAACGCCACATTCAGCAATCATACAATATGCGATTCGAATTCATATTAAAAATAGTACATTCGTTATGGTAAGTATGTGTAAATACCTCAGATATCATAAAATTCTTTAGAAAAAGGATCATATAAGAGTAAAAACGCCACTAAGATTGATACAATCATTTTCAATCACAGAATTATTTCGTTCACATTTGCACGTACAAAAATTAGCAGTCAGAAGTCGTGCCCAAATCATATTCAATTTTAGCGTGATGCATAAAGTTGGATTTTTGCTTTCTAAATCAACATTTACACTTCTAATGCCGAAATTATTCAATTCGGTGAGAAAAAATTGATAAATCTTCCGAAACAATTGCAAAAGCTGTTTTTTAACGTGATGTTTAATTTCCGATAAGACGAGAACTTTTATGGTAGTAGTGAAAGTGAAATTCAATGTTTTATTTTACATCTAGTCTAATTTAAATTTCCGCTTATAAAAAGAACGTAAATCACAATTGTCACGAGAAATTATACTTCGACTAGCAGAAAGTCACAGATGTGTTTCAATAAAATTATTTTTTAAATTAAATTTTGACAAATATTTAAATTGAACATACATAGAGCACACGTCTTGTTTCAGACATGCATTATATGGAATATCGCGTCTATGTCACATGTCATGATTAATATTTTCCTAGTATGCTGTAAAAGTGTCACATTTGTATGAAAAATACCTGAACTCATGTGTCATACTTATATTACAAGCAAATGAAAATAGCTGTTTCATAAATATTCATTGTTTCATTTTTTTAAATAAATATAACCTTTTTTTTTCGCATTTGCAAAATACGATGAGTGCGAGTTAAATGAACCGATCGGATGTTCCGTAATTATGTCACAATGAAAATCCAATGTTTAATCATTATTTGTCTCTGGTCTTTTATCCACAGGATATTCTATGACATGTTATGTAACTCCGTCAAATCACACACCGTATTCGACTTACACTAGTAGAACTCTCTAATTATACACGAAATTTGCTAATACGCCATTTGCATCAAGAAATATATATTATTTTATATATATTTTCATATAATATATGTTAAAATTTACGATCAGTCTCGCGTCCCAACAACGCGCACATAATGAGAACAATTGATCTATGTAACTTGCTATTAATTATAATATTTTCCTCAGCTTTACAATCAAAATTTAGCACTCGAATGTGTCTATTACTTGCATTTTTTTTATTCATCTCATGAATTGTTTACTTCAGTTGCAACTATCATGACGTCGCGATGTTACATATTTTATGTTTTTGTTTAACCCATTTTTTGCCAAACCTCGAAGAAATTGATTTTTTGTTTTTTTTTGCAATAATAATTTAAATTGTTTATAAAAATTGATTTTTTAATATGAAATATGAACTTCGTGATGGGCTTCACTCGTTGGTACACTTGGACAAATTGTTTATAAACTTGTAACTGTATGAAACTTTATTATCATCAAAAAAACCATTTTCGAAAATGATGCATGAACGCATCCATGGCAAGAGATGGGTTAGTAATTTTACCATTCAATACAACTCTAAGTCTTATACAATAAAAAAAAGACGTTCTTAAAAGTTTGCAATTTAAAATCATGACTAGAAATAAGATGTATCAAGAAAAAGCTCATTCATACATTCAGAACAGTCGTGTTAAAAGACTGATGTTTTATGTTCAGTGGATATCTCTGACATCATTTTAGATATTAGTTTGTGATATGCTTGGTAATACATCTCGCAATATAAATATACTAAACGTTTGAAATACGTCTAATTGAATTTCGAATATTTTGCTTGCAATTAGTTAATCTTAATCTATTATCATAGTTCAGATACACCTTATTGTCCACTTTAGTATACCGTATAGTAATACTTTGAATCATTTCAGTATTTCAAACTTAGAACAAAGTTGTTCAGCTGTTATTTTCGGAGAATCGTCATATCTAAAATGATGCCCACACACCATATGTGAAGCTGCGGTGTATATAGACGTCGATTCATGATATTATTTACATAAAACATTGTCCGAATTTCATTATCATTTTAATATTGTTCCTATAAAATGCAGTCTGTGTCGTCGCGTTATCAAAAGTTTTGTTTTTGAACCAATGTTTCAACCAAGTCAAAATTCCTTTATCTTTTTTTGGCAAGTTTCAAAATTATTCAATCCACCCCATTGTGGTGTTGCAAAATCTATGACCCATCAATGAAATCATGAATAAACTTTTACATGACAATAATTTGTCCAGTATTTAAAAATTGTGTATAAATAATCTTAAACGTTTCGCAATATCAAAATTTGTTCATAAAAATAAAATTGCAATCTCATAATTGATCATTGTTTGAAGTCATACGGAATATAATAGCGGTGTGCATCTTAATTATTTATTGTTTAGTTCACATTGTACTTTATTGTTACAAATTACGAGTGAATGATATTGAGAGATAATTAAATCATGTCAATGGTGACGAGCATCAAAAGAAACGTAATTCTAGGAAATGTTTTGCAAATTTGTTTTCTTTTTTTTTACCATCTATAAGTTGTGTATTTTTCATCTTTACAAACGACGCTTACAAGCCCCAATACTTCAGTAACGTGAACATGACTCTACGCATGGGCAATCAACCAACGTACATTGCCGCACTTATCCTTACGTTTATATCTCTAAATTACTTTTTTTACGAAAATTCTAGTATCTTATGATCTTTAAAATGATATAATGAAAATTTTTCTTTCGAGTTAATGCGATTAACTTTTCGATAAAATTAATATATATTGGAAATTGAAAAATAACGGACAAAAAGTTATTTAAAAATGAATTATTGTACAATTGAATGGAAAATAGTTGAACGTTTGTTAATTTAATATTTTTGTGAACTCAAAATTTTCGTGTAATAAAGAGATCTTTTCAATGCGCATCTAATCCTTATCCAAAGTCATAGCTTAATGTAACCACATATCTTAGTGTAACCGTGATCTTTCCGGAAACACGATAATGCTTGGCGTGGATCACTCCATTTCATGGCAGTTTAAGAGCTAGCTTCCGTGTGCCCAAGGCTACTCGAGCAGCCTTGGAATTCTTATCTCTATACTTACAAATCCATAGGTTCAACGACAACAAGACCTTTTCTAAAGCACATACTCTACGACAAACGTACGCACACTCAGATTCAACCCTTTCCTTTCTCAAGCACAGTGACTTCTAGCTGAATACGTACACGTTACAATATAAAATCAACTTTTCAAAAACTTGTTATGCTCATTGCTAATCATAATTGCATCCGATTGAATCTGATTTTGACTTCCATCAAATATCCAAACTTTGAAGATGGAAAATTTAAGAATATTCATTTTTCAAAAAGTCAGATCGCAAGCTTTGTAATAGAAACCAATCTTTTAAGCAGCGAGTCTCGTTTCTTATACATCACTTTTATATCCAAACATTAATGAAATTCTTCTTTGTGGTTTCATCAAAGACGGCATGAAGCTGAACGGCCAATGTTAATACGTTCGCATTACAAAAACATACACGCTTTCGAAAAGTTCCATTCATTTCAGCATTTATTGTGCATAACGAATGGCCGAATCGAAAAATTGATATCAAACATGAGAGTAAATAAAGAAAGGCATTGAAATTGCTTCAACTAGACGTACTCTTTATTCTTTGGTGATCTGCCTGTGCAAATCTGCGAACCTGGGATTACAAGGTTTTTGAATAGCCGTAAATTTTAAAGTTGCAACTTTAAGAATGGATGTTTCAAAGGGATCGCCTTGAATGTTATCAAAAATGTCCTAGATTCACAGTTTGAAATTTACATGTACGATTGTATGTGTTCTCTCTATATATATATATATTTAATATTTATATTTATATACATAAATATATATGATCCTGCCATAGTGGTGGATCGTGATATTTTATCCCCACTTAATTAATATAATGCTTCCAAACAGCCGACTCTATAACAAATTTATGTGCATTTTAAATCTCATTTTGCAATATTAAATGCCATGGAGTAAAAAACTGCTTCTTTTATAAAAAAAAGAATCGTCGAGTCAAGTTAGCATAAATTAAATACAAGTCGATGCAAAAATTAGTCGGCAGTTAGCGGAGCATATGTTTCAGCCCTTCATTTGTCTCATCGTGAATTGATGTAATTGGGTATTTTAGAATTGAAAACAAAAATACACTTGAAAACGTTTTATGTTGCAATGTCTATGCGACGAATTTATACAAACTGATAACTAAAATCGTCGCGCATCGTTCAGTGAAGTACCAAATTGAATAAAAACACACCCTGTTCTTTTAATTTCCCATACGCATGATAAATCATAAAAAAATAACTCAAAACTATGTACAAAATGATTCAGGAGTTTTCAACGTTGTCTTTGTTTCTCTCTCGCATATAAAATTCCATGTTTTAAAATGTTTGTCATACAAATACGTGTATAACCGGCTGCACCATTTGCTCAATTCTATACACCCTTGATTGTGTTCACGTGTTTTTTTTGTTGTATCTATCGTTTTATTCCATCGGTCACAAAATGTGAAAAACTGAAAAACAGCACTTGATAAATATCGGCGTACAAACTTGTGTCCATGTATAAATGTGTAGCAAAAAATTGTCAAAAGATTTTCTGGAAGGAAATCCGATTGAAATAGTCGAGCAGTATTCCCCTTGAATGTTTATCATCGACGAAAGTGATATACGTCAGTGAGTAGACGGACGGCACGTGGGTTCTTTGTGCGTGCTTTAGAAAGCAGCTTCCGTTTTCGTCGGATGGGTTTTGCGAAAGGGGGCTGCGAGACCTCGGCAAATGGCGTGATGGCTTATCACCGGTACACGCTTGGGTTTTCGATGCTTTTAGTACACGCGACGATTTCAGTGACGGACCGACGAGAATCGTCGCCCCGATTTTCGGGCGGTGTGGGCACCACCGCTCCAACACACCCTGCGGACTTTGGTCCAGGTCTGCCTCTGAAAATTTAAATCCAAAATTAAACATCTAATCAATTGATCTACATTTTTTTTTATTAAAAACATTTTTATATAACAAAAAGAAACATATTCTATAATTCTCCTTAAAGTAAAACTGAATAAAGAATTAGAAATATTTTAGATCTTGATAAAACTGAAATTCAATTCTGACCATAAAGTATAATTATGTTTCATAAAATGTAACTATTTGAGCATCCACTGCTTTATTCACCGTTATAGCCGAGGTAACAAGTAAATAAAATAAAATCTCAAGTAAAATCAACTCAACATATTTATCTCGAGTAAAAGGGAATTAATTAAAATTACTGGATATATTTCAAGTGCTTGTATGAACTTTGACCCAACCAAGTCATTGACGTAAACTAATTAAACCTTTGTTCAAAGAATGTTTTGCTGTCAACCAAAAAAAAATTGTGTTAATTTTGTAACTCGATGTCAATGAGTCGCAAGAAACTTTGTAAAGTTTTGCGTGTACTTGTGAATTCACATTATTAATTAAATTTAACTCAGTGGAGTCATGCGTGCGTACTTTGCATTTGAATCTTGATCTGTGATTTTGTGCAGTTCCCTTATGCAATGTAGAAATTTATGTAACGATATTGATATTTATGGCTAATTAAAATATCGTAATCTCTTAGTCAGCAATTAAAAAAATCCAGTAAACATACAATTCATTTTAGATAAATTAAAACTGTCCTACTTCCCCAATTAGTTTATATTTTAAGACAATAAAACAAACTCGAAATAATTCATTTTTAATAGTGCAAATCTTATCCAAATAATTTTTATCACTGTGAAAACTGTAACTTCTGGTAATAACCAGGTAAGTGTTCATTATATTTCTAAATTATAGCGGATTAAAAATTTTACTCTTGATATTGATACTTTCATTTCTTAAACTGGGATATTTTATGTCATAACACTGTCATAATCTGCTATAATTGAAAAATATAAAAAGAACTTAGCCAGAACCCACAGATATAAAAAAGCTGTAAATCCAACAGAAGAACAATAAAAATGTAATTAATTGAAATGGGATATACGAACGTACCTACACGAACCATTCATCTTTTTGGCTGGAGGAGATGTCGCTAAATTTGATTACAAATTAATTAGTGGTAATCGATGCGTTCCAATTCAATCGTTCAGATAATACTTTACATTCCATTGTACGATCAATGTTATGTGCATGCTTGATCTCTCGCTCAGATTAAGGAGACAAAAAAAGCAATCGGAAAGAACTCGAATGAAAAAATTGTAATGAAATGTAACAAAATCTGTTTTTAAATTAAATACAAAATTCTTTCCTCTCTTAAACGTACATTTAATATATAGAGATCACTTTTCAATATTTTTTTATCTCCGATTCCGAATCCTTATAATTAATAAAAATAAAATAAAAATAATTGAAGTTGGAAAAGTTTTTTTTTTTTTTCTAGTACTATTAAATTACTTCATTAAAAAGTTTTTGTTTTCAAATTGTTTTACAATTTTCAGTGGCCATATAAATATATTTAATATGTAGGTGAAGATGTAAGTGAATTATATGTAACATATATATTCATAAGTTTGCCATAAATGAAAAATTAAAAAATTGCAAAAAAATGTATGTATGGATTTGTGTTTATAACGTTGAAAATTACCTGTCGGAACCATGATTCCTCACTTTGCCTGGCAGTAGAGGCGGACCCGGGCCGCGCTGTGCCCGAGCCTGAGGCCCGCAGGGTGCAGCCAGTTTCCCGGCCGTGGAAGGGTTGTAGCCCCCGTTATCCCGCCCCCGTACTGTCCCATGGGTCCGATTATCCCTGCGTTCTTCAGGTTTGTCATTCCCATTGGCATGCCGGCAGACGTTCCGTTCGATGCGTACATCTGTTGCACTGGAACACCGTGACAACCGTCAGTCCCGCAATGCCACATTTATGCTTCATCTTATACGGACGCTCAACTTCTTTCATCTCATTATCTTACATCAAGTCACACCATTTTGAACCACAACCAAAGAAGAAATAGAAAGTTGTACGAAAATAAATAAATAAATAAATAAATCGAAGAGAGTAAAAAGGAAAGATTAAAAATTAAAATTATATTAAACTTAATTAATATTCATAGCATTATTAATCAAATAAATTCAGTATAAAAAAATTATCTTATTTTCATATGGAAATAGCTGATCTACTATCGCTTACGTCGTTGAAAAACATACCTGATAAAATGATAAACAAGTTGAAAACCACTTCGCTAAAGTTTTGTTCGTTTTAGATTTTCCAATTTATATAACAAATAAACTAAAACTAAAAAAGAAATAAAAAAAAAGGTATTGAACTAGAACAATTAAAAAGACTTTTCAAAAGCCTCCCTCTGTTTTATTTTAAAAAAGCTTTAAAGTTGTGGTGAAGAGAGGTTCGATGCACGTTTTTACATATGTGCTTTCCGGATGAAAAACATTGTCTGTCTTCGCGATGTACGGGTCAAATGGATTTCTCCAAAGATAAGTGCTTTACGATGTCGACGACTGGTTATTTATGTTCTCATATACATGAGTGCAGATTGCGTATATACCTATTTGCGAAACAGTAGATCTACGATCAGCGTGGTGGCGCGGATTTCATGCATCGAGAGCAAATCCCACGGCGATAAAGCAAATTGGAGAACCCGGCGTTAAAATGCAAAAGTTTGCCTCATCGTAATTTGAAGCGTCCAATCGGTCCGAGATAATGCTTTACCGGCGAGTTATTTGTTTATCCCCAATCAGTTCGTCGCGTTTTTTATCACCTTTTTTATATAAAAAATAATTCTTATCCTTGAATAAACAGCACTGCCACAGTATCACGTTGGATTTCCTTTTTTATATATGTTTTATCTGGTTTGTATTTTTTTTACTGAATCTGTACTTTTTATTCTGACATATTCTTCTTTGTCTGTGTTCATTTTATATATATTTATATTTTTTTGCAAACCCTTCTAGTCACCCATGCATTCACGAGACCGAGATTAGCGTTCTTGCACATCCCGTACAACCGTCGCTTTCAACTTAGAGCCCTTCGTATATACATATTATAACCTCGACTCATGAGAAAAAGAAGCATAGATAGAAAAGGACGGATGAGCTGTATCTCCTTTCGCACCCTCTTGTTTCCTCTTTCGTGAAGCTGCCGCCAACATTCTCTCAACTTTTAAACTTTAAATTGTATATATGTACTTGGCAACACAAGCTTTTGGAACAATTCAGCAGTTTAAATCATATTTTATGTTGATATCAAAAGCAAAAAATTTCGATCTGCAAATAATGTTCCAAGAAGAAACATCTTTTAGAACGAATCAAATAAAAATGAAAATAAATGTTAAAAATGAAAAAACGATCAAAATAAAATCTTACTTACCTGAAAAACAAATAATTTTCAAATAAAATAAGAAAGAAAAGTGAATAAAAATTACCTGTTGCAACATTTTGATCTTTCCAAAAAGTAAAACACAACAAAAAGAAAAAACATTTTCGTAACTAAAATTTTCAAAAGTTCATCCGGAGTGACCATTTTCTTCCCCGTCAAATAAAACGAAACATGAAAACGTTGCCAAGCGACCGCGAGTAAACCTGACAATATTTTTTTTTCTGTTTAATTAAATAGGTGCAATATAATTTACCCGAGGACTACCTGTTGCTGAAAAGTTTGTCGGTCAATTTCATTCAAAATGAGATACATTTTCTCCGACAAGTTTCTTACGTGGCTTTTGCAGAAAATATAACGAGTCGGAAAGAGAGGCTCAAACAAAATCGTCCCGGCGTGAAATCGTCGCTGCAAGAAGCATGCAGTGCCGTAATCTTCTTATCACGCTTAGCTTGGCGCGATGCAATCGTTTTCATTTATACCCGCAATCATAATCTACAAATTTAAAAAAAAAATCATCATCCAACTGCAAATTGCAAAAATGTTTCGCATAATTTCGGTCACCATTGAAGAACCAGTCGACCAAAGATTTACTAAAAAAATAATTTATTTTCCACACTAATCACAGTACAAAATCCAGTCCCTCGCTGAATTTTAAAATCACAACTTAAGTGTATCAGTCCGTCAGTCGAAAGTTGTTTTTATCAATGAACATCCAAACGCAAACATTCTCGTCACACACGATCGCATTCTTTCAAGTTCTATCAAACTTTCACCTTCGGTCGCACACCGGAATCAATAAACTACAACTGGCCAGTTCACTTGTTCGTATCCCTGGGGTCCACGGCAAACAATCCTTGAGCAAACGGGCTCTGACTGTTGGTCCTGACCAGATGGAAGCCTCTGTTATACTGGTGCACATCTTCCCCAGCAAGGATCGCAGGACACCTTGGCGGACAGAGGCCCAATAGGTAGGTGAAAAAGTTGGGGCAGGGCCAGCCCCAGAAGCCAAGCTCCGAATTGATGGACTCGGCAAAGTACTCTGCAGATCGGTGGTGGCTGCAGCCAAAGGGGTTGCTGGTCCTCCAGCAGCCAGGCTGGTTAATCCCGCCGTTCATATAAAAGTCAACGTGGCCGCTCATCTCGATTTTGCCCTGGATGAAGGCGTTGGTGTGAAAGACGTCAACGAACCTGGCATCGCTGGCGTCAAGCTTGTGGTCTTTGGAGACGGTAACGAAAAGCGGCAACGCGGGGTCGAGGCCGGTGATGCGCGAGAGTTTGTAGGGTCTAAGAGCATTGGCACTGTAGGCCGGGACGTGGGCTCCCAAGCTGAACCCGATCACGTGGATGTTGTTGGCACCCTGGTCCCGGAGCCTCTCCACCAGTTGAGCGACGCAATTGCCCACGTGGGGCACGTTCTGGACTGCGATCGGATAACAGGGACCGGCGGCCAACCGGTGCCAGTCCACTGCTATGATGTTGTAGCTGCCCTTCTTCATGTACTCGTTCCTGATGTCCACCAGGGCGTCCAGCTGCATGTCAGAGTTGTAACCGTGGACTACGATCTTGGTCGGTCGGTAATTGCGAAAATTCGTGTCGTCCAGGTTGGACCAGCTGTCGTTGACTAGGATTTGCTCGGCCTCGTCACCCTTTTGCCTGGTGTAGAGGAAGAAGGTGATCTCCTCGTCGGGGCACGTGGTGTTCGTGTGGATGAGACAAGGGCCGATGAAAAAGTCCCTGCTGCTGCTACTTGTGGCGGTGTCCTCCTCGATGAGGTTGTCGTAGATGAGGCTCTTGGACAGCACCACGTGAAGGAGACTGAAGGTCGACATCAGCATGATCAGCGGCACGATAGAGAAGCGACGAGACACGAAACTGCGGCGCATCGTTCGAGCACAACGCCTCATCATAAGACCTGCACGAAAACACCGACAGTTAAACGTCCAGTGACCAACGCCGCGAGGCTCCTTACATTCGTTCACCGGCCGCGGTTCTATTGACGCTCGTGAACAAACGGCCAATTGATTCAGACTCGTTTCGTCGGAGAGAGGGGACTGGGCGCTTTACATTGTAACCGTGCGTTCACACATGACTCTAATCAGTCGTGTTGTTGATAACGAAGCGTGCAATCTATTATCTTTTGTTCATGATAAAAACGGATTGGGTTGCTGTGAGATGGTTAATTCATTTTTCAGTTGTGACAAAAATGACTGACTTTAAAGATGTACTGTGACAGTGCGGAGGATGATCACTGCATGAATATGAGTTTTTTCAATAATTCAAGTGTGATCATAAAATATTATTTAGTTTTGTTTTTTTTTTTTTTTGATAAAAAAAAAGTATGTCTACCATCTTCTAAAGTGACTTCAACTTAATGATATTCAACGGAATAATAAAAAAATTGAGTTAAGAAAAGATATTGCCGTTATCACATAATATTCAAGATCAACATTAAGTCAGATTAGATCCATCTTGAATAATATATATTGAGCGCGCATTGAACATTTCATTCACGCAAACCGGAGAAAGTAAAGCAAAATGTTCTCCAGGCGACGGCATGGACGAAACGTGGAACAATTTTTTTATGTTTCACCGGCGTGACATAAAAACGTGTGCGGCTTTCAAAAACATCTCAAAACCCGAAAGCGGTTTACATGCGCGAGTCAACAAAAACTCTCTCGGTTGATCGAATATGCTGCGAACGATCGACCCAGTTTATCGGCAAAACCTGGCACTATCGCAATGTTGTGAGAGATAAAAGAGCAAAAAATAAAAATTTAAAAATCTACCAGCAGTAATAAAATAATAATCACGAGTGTTTACCCGCGGGACAAGGACATACGATGGCTACTGAATTACGCGCCAAAACAGTTAGGCTGTTTATGGTGAGCTTATGAAAAAAAGTGTAGCGTTTGGCCCAAAAACTTAGCCGCGGTTTAAATATTCATAAGAAGTTGGCAATTATGCACAATTGAAGCGGTGTATTAAATATTCACAAACACAAAGAAACGTTTGTACATTGCGAAATAATGAAAAAAAAATTTTTAAACAAAGAAATAAACAATACCTCAGATATGGACATTTTTATTGTCCCCTTGGAAGGGGCTTCAAAGTGATTCTTGGAGCTTGAGACTGGCAATGAAATTTAACTATCTACTTTAACTCGCTCCCCGTGGTAGGAAAGTTTTGAACGCGATTTCGAAAATTGTCCAAATTGTTATTTCCCTGGGACTATTCGCCTACGAACAAGCCCTTAACGAGGCAGAATCAGTGAAAAAAGATTGCGAGTCAGGAAAATTAAGACAAAACGAAGGGGAGAGCTGAGCTCTCGGCTGGGAAAAACAACAGTGCCGAATGTATAAAGTAAGTTCAGCTCTGGCATTGTGCGTTATCTCGCGCGCCGTATAGGTCGCATTGTCTGCTAAAATTCAGCCGTGACTGTGATGCACGAGCGTAAAAGGATAAGACCGGTGTGACATTAGGGTGAAATTCTACAAAACATGAGAGCAGCGCACTTGAATTCGCCTAGCGGAGAACAATGTCTTTTAGATACGTCGCACGCGTGCGTGCAACTTAAAAACCAACCCTGACAAATTAATTAACTTTTTTTGATACCCTCTCAGATTTGGCATGTTCTTTTTCATCATTTGTTCAATTCAATTTTTCATCAAATTATTTATTTGTTAGTTTGTTTTTCAATTTTTTTAATCAAGGCAAGTGAACTTGGAAAGGAGTTTAATATGAAGTCTAAAAAAGAAAGTGGTAAACAATTGGAAAGAAGACCACTTTGAATGAAAGAGAAAGAAAAAGCGAGATGAGCAACAGAAGAACGATGTGTCGTCAAAGTGAATGAAAAACAAAGAAAACGGATGAAATGAATTTATCAGTCGTGACTCACAAGGAAAGCTGACGGGAGGGTGGCCCTGCATATTGTGTGCGTTGTGTAGATGTCTCGGTGTTGCTGCGCGTTGTCTGCAGAAGCAGAGAATTCCGCCGGCTACTATGCCCAGTGTAATTAATACAACGAATACAAGCGCTACGGCGAACCAGGCGGTCTCCATGCCCAGGATCGTTGCCGCTTTTACATCTGCAATTTTAATTATACAATTTTCAGTAGTGCATTTTATTCTAAATTCAATTAATTTAATCATCTCAATTTTTTTATATTAAAATTAAAAGTCTAATTTTTATTTCTACAATTTCTTGTTAGATGCAATTCTTAGGATTAGTATAATTTCAATTTTGATATTTCTAATTATACGTTGTTAAATATACGCATACTCATTCCATAATAATGAATATTTGATTCTGATATCAAATTTTAATTTTATATATCTAATTTCAAAAGTTTCATCTCATTGAACAATTTCTAGTTTTGCAATTTGTTCTACCGCAATTTAACCATCCTAATTTTGTAATAGTAATTCTCGACTCTGTTTTAATATTTTTACAACAAATTTAATTCTACAGAATAATTTTATTTTAATTAACTATTAAAAATGAATTCTATTTTAAGAAATTCTTGTTGTCTTTCATTTTCCAAAATTTCGTACACTCCATATTGTAATTACGAAATTTCGTTTAACATTTCAGTGTCCTTTTTGTGCAGAGATATTATGGCCTTACTGGAACAAAGAGTGGAGGGAGCTTCGTCGGATCCGTCGGCACAGTGGTTGACGCCGTCGCACAGGAGTCCGGTATTGATACAAAATTCCTTCAGGTTGCATCGAAAGTCTTTACAAGTGTGTTCTGAAACATGAAAAATATCTGATTAGACAATTGTTTTTTGGAAATTGTCAAAAAAAATCCTCCTGGATAAATGTATTTGTTACAGGACGTGAACATAAAAAAAAGTTGAAATAACAAAAAGGTTGTTAAAGTAAATATGTTTTATCAAGAATAATTTTATTATTATTTCATCTTTGTATAAAAAAAGATTGAGATTTTCTTTTATTTTGTAATCCACATTAATTAAACACAATGAGCGTGAAACTGTGGTTCTGAGCGAACATGGTAAATATAATAATTTTACTAATGTCCCCGTTAATTGAAGACTGGCGCACAATGCGTAGTACTGAGAGGTGGAATTGTACTGCGTAGATAAAGATGTTGATTAGTAACGTTAACGGAGACTTATGGATAATTAGAATTGGGGTTAGAGAAGGACGAGGGGGGCGAGGTAACACTGCCAAGTAAGCAAGGGCCGGGGCAGAAGACTGTCGGCGAGGGAGCATCATTTCCATATGGATTATTTTCGCAGCACGTACATCCTCTGACGGCTGCTATATTCGAGATGTACTTGCGTATGAGCAAATAATGCTTTTATGCATTTGCGTGTGATGCCTCTAAAACGCAAATCATTGCAAACCGGCGCGAAAGCCGAAATCCGCGGATCTTCCACTATGCGCTTCGCATCACCAACTCTAGATTTTAGCTTAACAATGTGTCGTGTAAATCTACGTGGCTGGAAAGTATAAATCAAACGGCTTTGTATATCTCGTGCATCTCATATCAGGTCTAACAATTTTTCTCCCTTTTGCAATTGTAATCTCATTTCTTTCTCTTTTGCTCCAACTATGTCACGTCCAACTGAAATTAGCCAAAAGTTTTGAACAAAATAAAAAAAAAATAATTAAACAAACTTTTTGTTTTTATTTTTTTGTCATTTTGATATTATACTTTAAAATATTATGAATAACAAAAGGTCGGTAAAAAGTTAATGTTCCAACTTTTACTTCCTGTTTGAATAATTTTTGTTTGTTCAGAAAAAAAAGTTTTTCAGATCTGTTAATCACATTAAACAAATTATATCTTCCACCAGGTCGTACATCAAATATCCGTTATCCAATGAGTGTAATATATAACGACCGGTACGATATTAGAGATCAATTAATAAACATTTGATAATCAACTGTCTAACTTTCAAAACAAAATTTTTTTAATGTTATGTCATCGTTAGATAATTGTAAGCAGGTAAGTATCAAAGCAAAGGCTTTGAAGGAGTTTATGGCTGGTTGAATTTTATTACGATTGACGTCGGTATATCTTTGTTAATTTGTAATTTCGGTCAATATAATAAACAGTCGCGCCGAAGTTGGCTGTTGAATTCAATTCCGAGAGGACACTTTGATTTCATAATTGTATCTCCTCGATGCAAGTTGAGATAGACTTTAGTTATTCACCGGTGATAATTTCGGTCCCCTGAGTGATTTATTATTGAATGTTTGTGAGAGTTTGCGTAACACGTGAAAATGTTTAATTTATCATTTTCTTCGAGAGGTGCGAATCAACCGATTGGTTTGTTCGTTGGTACAATGCAGATCAAATGATCTGTACAAGCTATTCGAACGGCACGAAATTATCAAAAATGATCAAGATGATGCATCACCTAGCCATTCATAAGCAGCGTTAGAAATTTATCGACATCAGTTTATCGCAGCCCATGTCGTTGTACGAGAAATATATCATTAATGCAAATATACGTGCAGATAACTAAAATCGTGTTCTCACTATAGTTACATGTGAATTCAATAACTAGGAATTTGACTTCAAAATTTAATTTTTCAATTTAGATGTATGTATTGATAAAAAAAATTATCTTTAACAGAACAATGAATATCAGAAAAGCGTAATGAAAAATTGATGAATGAAAAATGGTTAACTGGATAAAAAACTTACTTTGTAGAATTTTTTTTAGAATCTTTGAAATTTTTGCACAAAAAAAGACAACATAACAAATCAAACAATGTTAATGAAATTCCAGAAAGTGATTGTATTACGAAATAATTGCATTGGTAAGAATAAAAGATTTGTAATTTGTCAATGACGAATAATTACTGGCATATAAATTGAATTGTCACGGAAGGCTTGTTTCCGCAAACTAGTGACATAATGATACGAAACTTATGATTTGAAAACGTATTACAGACAAATGTGGGTAACAACAAAGTGCAATATCAACAACCCGAGCGGAGCGTTGCGAATGGGATGGAAATAAAATGAAATAAAATAATGGAACGCAGACGGCGCGGCGGCACAGTGCGAATCGATACGCGACGGGTGCTTGTCACTGAAGTTGAAAATGTCGAAGATTGAAAATGCATTCGCAAGCCGACTGGAAATGAAATCGAGCGACGAACAAGAAGACGCAAAGAAATGAGAACGGCACGGAAAATGCATCTTAAGGAACCGGAAGAAACGAGCGCTAAATTTTATGATATTTATTACAGCTTCGAGTCAAAGACCTCCGAAAACTCAAAGCTTAACTTAGTTGAACGAAAAAAAAAAATAGAAAAAAAATTTGTGGCTACAGAAAAGAAAAATAAATGGGTGTCATCAAAACTTTAGCAAATAAACAAGAATGTTTGTATTATCGAATTTCAAGAATTCAATTCTGATTTCACGTCTCACTGCCGCGGTGCAAAGTCTAGCCGTGCGGAAAACCGAATTCAACATTTTCACGTTTGTTTTAGCGATGCGAATGAAAATTTTGAATTTACGCTCGATAATGATGTTAAGCTAGTTTAAATTCGATTTTTTTTTTCAAACAGACTTTGCGACTGGCGAGGAGCGAACAAATATTGATCGATTATTCCTGTCTCGCTTCACTCTATTCGACAAACGGATATTGTATATTTAATTTTTAATTCTCAAAAAAGATAATTGAAACAAAAATTTAATTTCTCAATCATCCAAAATAAATGAAACATTTTTTTACAACATTTTACTACGTATTTTAAAAATGCATAACAAATCAATAGAAGTAAAAAGCAATAAATAATGATAACAGAGCGGTAATAATTATACAAGTACATATTTACATGTCAGCGCAAAAACACTGCGACAAATTTCATGAGATTGTATTTACAGCGAACTTTTGACTAAATAATTCAGTTGTTTTGACAGGCCGCAGTTCAACGGGCCACGGTATTCTGCAACTTGATATAACGCAGGAGGAAATATCCACACGAGTTAGACGAAAATTGCTATTTTCTGTGTTTTCACTTCGACGAGCTTTCAAATTAGTCAGTCGGAGTAATAGTCCATCTTGGTTTTCAATCGTCGACTGCTACTACGTCCAATTTGCGTTTCTCATTTGTAGGCTTTCTCGAAGAAAATATTATTGTTTGCCAAATGCACTCGAACTTCTTATTTCGTTCACAACTTTTATTAGTTTATCATGAAGAACAATGACTTTTAATTCAATGTTAAACTTTTAATTGTTCCGATCAAAATTTGTAATTGAAAATTTATCACAAGATTTAAATTCAAACACATTTTTTCATAGTAAATTTGTTCGTTAAATTATGATGAGTTGATCTTAGTTGAAATTTTAATTGCGTTTGCAGAAGAGTTAGGTTAAAATATTAGCAGCTGCACCTTTCGAGTTTCAGCTTGGAACTGACTTACTCGCTTGTAGGAACAATTGCAACTTGTACTTTGACGCAAATAATTATTCCAAACAGTTTGCACGGTACAACTGCAGCATTACTCAAAAGCAAATTTCCTCAAGTTTATCTACATGCATTAGGTAATCACACGTGGATCGGATAATCGTATTAGAACTAAATTGGGATTGTATTACTTCAAATTAATGTTCCATTATTTACTCCGCGTCTCAATAGTGAAACAAATATTCGATACGAAATCATTCGTTCGAACATTAATTAATCATTAAATTAATGATGATAATTTAATCAATGGAGTTTAATAATAAAAACAAATTTAAAAATGTCACCAGCAAAACCTGTAACGATTTAACGTCAATTTCTTTCCCGTTGCATTGCAACTTTTTGTTATTTAAAATTTGAATTGTCCAATTTAATTTTTCACTTTATATAAAAGGTTTGAACGACAGCGTGACGATATTCTCTGTTAACATTATAAATGAAAAAAGTTGTTATTGCAAAGTAAACTGGACAATGAATAAAATTACAATATGTAAAGCTCAGCACGGAGCGGGCAAACATTTTTATCGTGGAATAATATCGTACGAATAACATTCTGAAGCTTCATTTTTCAGTGCTCAGTGACTTGTGATGTTTTTCTGAAAGCGGGGATGTTTCTATTGAATTACAATTACCTCGCAATAAAAATACTTCACATCAGAATTTGCGCTTTGAGAAAAGCGATACCCCGGTATGACAAATTTGAGAGCCGTTTCCAGGAGAGCTCTGGAGCGCGATACGCTTGTTTACAATAAAATAAAGTATCGCTCGGATGGAATTCGTTTCAAATAAAAGATAAATGAACCGAATGGAAATTCGTACTAAAATATTTACTTTATTCTACTACCATTAACCGGCGAGAATTACGGTTTTATCTGTAAGCCAATCAGAGAACGTGTAAAAGTTTCCATCCCAAGTTGGGCTCTGATTGTGTTAGAGCTTTGGAATTCAAAATCAACCAATAATTAAATCTAGTTTAGTATACAGCGTCAAGTTTGATTAACTTCTGATTGAAAGTAAACGCCGTAAAACTCTTTTCATTACAGGTGAGAAACGACAAGTGAGAAACTGGGAAAACTCATTTTTTTCATTGTTCATTTTTTGAATTATGTTATCCTGTTTCTTAAATATTAGATTTCCCTTGGGATGAATTTATAAGAAGCTTTTTATACTTTTTTTCAGAACTAATAACACGTTCAGCGCAGGTTGTCTTGGATCACGCAATTAGCTAACCCTCTGATATTCGGTTCGACTTGGCATGGCTATTATGACCTATGATGAGGTAATGGTAACAAATTGACGGCGACTTGAATCTAGATTGCACCGCACATGCAATTACAATAACGAATGAGAGTTTCAAAGCTTAAAATGGACCTAGTCCATAAATCGTTGAATTTCATCTCCGTGATATTCCACGTTTCAAAGTATAATTTATGCCCGTTCAAATTATTGGCCCAAAATTTTACGATAAATCAAAAAGTACAACTCACATTTTCGACATTATTCATTTATCATGAAACTACACTCCAAAATCAACCTGACATTTTTCAAATTTTTATCTATATCAATATAAGCGACATTTTACATTTACAACATTTCTTTTATATCTGTTGTATTATATGAATAATGTTAATGAAAGGCATTGATCATCAGTTTTTTTCAGGACTACGAATAGAGAGCACGCTCTCTATAACAATTTGGATAATTATTTCTAACTTACGTTCTAATTTAAATAAACCTCCTGTTAATTACTGATAAATTTATTATTATCTGATTCTGTGGATATCATAATAAAAAGATTGAATCCGGATAAAATTTTTTCCTAAGAAAATTCAGAATCAATCAGGAAAATTATGTATTTAGGCGTGAATTTACGTATACCATTTTGTGTTATAGGTATACCAATTTGGGGTAATTTCAGTTTAAAATTAATAGAATTGTTCAGCGAATATAAAATAATCTAAAATGCAAGTCTATGAATAGTTAGATGTGCATAGATTTCATATAAATTTAATCAAACCTAACATAAATAGGAACACTATAACCGCAATAGGTACCTTTACCTTATCCTGCATAAAAAAGTGGGTTGAACTTACGAACATTGAAATTTATTATATTGATATTGATCAAAACATAAAGAGAAAGAAAATTTTGTACAAATAAAATTTATCTGACGAATGAATTTAAATTTTATTTTAAAAAATCAAACTTTTTTTCTCTTTTTATTTTATGTTTTAATCAATGTCAGTATAATGAATTTCGATGTTCGTAAGTTCAATCCACTTTTTTATGCAGGGTATACGTAAAATTAACGTCTAAATACATCATTTTCCTGATTGATTCTGAATTTGCTTTAAAAAAATTTAATTTTGTTAATTTTCCGAAAAGAAGGGAAAGAAAATGACGATCGAAATTGAACAGAATTTAATAGTAAGTTTGTTGAGGCATTTCACGGTTGGTTGGAAAAAATTCGTCACGGATTTATTGCGAATATAAGCTTGATAAAAATTGCAATTCATGTATAACCGGAATACCATTTCATTTCTGCAGTTACCGCAACGAGAATGAATGTAAATACAAAAACGTGCCTTCGTCTTCGCTATGAAATATGCTTTCAATTTGCTCTCTCGCGTACCAGCTTTTGGCCCTGTTTCCTCGACGTGCTCGGTATTGTGTGCAACACACAAATGTGCACATTAATTTTTTATTTTGATTTTCATTTCAGCTTATTTTAACATCGCTCCCACACGTCCTCTCCGACTGGCTAAAGAAAAGATGCACAGTGGATCTTGAATTTTATAGCACAAACAATCAAAAGCAATTCAATTTAGTTACATGCTATTCGCATGCGAGTATGCACGTCTCCCACTTATAAATGCCTCGCGCTTCCGTTTCACTCCTCTGCGCGCACGGGAAACTTGGTAATGAAATATTGGTGCAGATGTAAAAGAATTATAAGAGCTTCTCTATTCCAGGGCAAAAGATTTCCCAAGCTAATATAACAACGACTCAGGCAAGAAAACAATTATGGCGCATATACCTATATATACATTCTATATTTTATACTGCATATATGGAAGTGTATGTTATTATATAATATGCACCATTTATGTTTTTTTGTCTAGGAAAGAGGGTTAAACAATACCTGATAAAGAAAAAGCGTTTAAGGCGATGAAAAAAGTTGAGTGTTTATGAAAAACGAGTTGAGGTCCTGTGTCAAAAATAAATATTTTGTTTAGCCTTTTAATGTTTATTCATGAAACTTCAACTCGTTTTTTATAAACACTGACCTTTATTCATCCCCTTAAATATATATGTAA